>JAURVB010014287.1:12500-247254 GCA_033002965.1 Piper betle | reverse complement strand
ATTTGCGGTAATAAGTGGGAGTGCAGACATTCGATATGAGTGATTATTTGTTGAATTTGAATAGGCAGATATCTGGTATCCGTAAATTCAATCCAAATTTAACCCATTTATATTATATTCAAAATAGTTTTGGATTTAATTTGGGTTCGGATTTTTTGGATGTGGATTTGGGTTGATCTAACCTGAATACGATCTAAATAAATGATATTTTATAAAATTATACTTTAAAATATTTTAAAATAATATTTTTTTATTAATTTTAATTTATTTATATTAATATTTATATTATTTTAGTCAATCGAATAGGATTTATGTTATGCAAATTTGGGATAGACACAAATAAAGTAAATAAAATTAATATAATTTTCAGATTCAAATTAGATTTAGGTTCAAATTTTAGGATATCGGTCAATTTTGGATAATGTAATATTTAATCCATATTCGACCCGAACTCATTCCTAAATTTAAATCTTTAGGATTATATCTTCGTACTCCTAAAATTCACAATTAGATTCTATGTAATTTATAAGATATGAATTTTTTAAGTCGGATATTAAATCTATCTTGTCTTGTAAGTTACACAAATTTTCTAATACAATCCCACGCTAGTGCCAATCCAATCTAAAATTAAAACCAAATAACTATGGACTTAATTGCTTAAGCTAATTAAGGTCCATCTTTAATTCATACTTGTTTCCAAATAGCAGGTCTACATATTGTAAAATTGCCCTATATCATTAAGTATTTTTATAATTTTACCACTTTTTTAAAAAATTAGTTAAAATATTTTTTAAAAATTTATCCATTATTATTAGAAGCTCAAATATTTTTACAATGATTTTATCCTTGATTATTAGAAAAATTAATATTTCATGATTTATTATTATTTGTTTATAAAAAAATATTTATTATAGTGTAAATTTAAAAATATAATTCAATTGTGATTAGATTTAGAGATATTTTTTATTTTGTGCCCGTAAAATAGGGCTTTTTATTTGTATGGTTAATTTTGGGCCAATGTTAACATTAAATTTGCCTAAAGACGATATTTTTCAATAAGTATTAACCAAAAAAGTGTTTGTTAGTTCTCATAATTCATATTTTTAATAAAAACGCTGGTCTTCATTAATATCATTGATAAGAAAGTCTCTCCTCATTATTCTTAATAGAAACTTTTTAACTACTAAATATTTTTCATTGTCCACGTAAATTCAAGACTACACTAGTATTTATTTTAATAATAAAAAATTAAAGTAAGTTACACCTTATATTACTTATATAAATTACAACCGTAATTTGAACTTTTTGGTGAGACCTACAGAATGATGTTTATATTTATAAATGTGGGAAATAGAGCAATTTCTTATTTTTTAGACATTAATATGCCTTAAATTAAAAAAACATATTAATTAAAAAATGTATAAAATTAATTTTATTGCAATCACTTTGATAATTAAGATAAAAGGATTTAAAACATTAGATTGATATGAAAATTTACAAGTATCTTCATTATTTATTCTGATATTTATTCGTGCAAATTTTAAATAATAGGACCCATTAAATTGATGTAACTTATATAATTTATGTAAGCAATAGCTCATATATATTTATCAAGTTTAATATATATATATATATATATTAGTTTTTAATTTAAATTTATTTTTTAATTATTATTAGAGAATCTTCAAATGCGTAGAATTCTCTATAGCGTAAAAAATACCTAATTGGTTTTACTAAAAATAATAAAAACAAAATATTTGAATATACAAATCAATAAAAAAGTCATAATGTATATTATATTCAAGACAAGAGTGCATTGTACAGTCTTTGATTAGTTATAATTACTTTGCAATGTCAATATCTAATCATTAATAATAATTAGGGTCTTAAACCAACTTGAGATTTCTAGTGAAAATCAAAATATATTTAATCCTCCTTAAAAACAATTAAAAATAAATGAAAATCATAAATTTAAATTAAAATATGCATTTTGAATAAAAATTATAGGTATAATTTAAAATATATATGGAAAATATATTTTAAAAATTATTATATATTTAAAAAAAAGTCACACAACTTGTTCGTATTCAATTTATTGTATAAATATAAGTATTGAAAGTATTCGGTCAAATATATAATTGACCGAATCGCATTCGAGGTTGGATTTTGTAAATGAACGCGAACCAAATTACACTTATAACTGAACCCAAATTAAAATATTTTTATTAACTTGGTTTGGTAAACAAATAATCGAATTACATCCTAACTTATAAAGAAATAAATTTTTTGAATCATTTAATTAAAATTATACCATTGTTTTAATGAATACAACCATTTAATAAGCAATTTTAAATGTATATATCATATTAAATAAAAAAATAATCATGAAAATATTAAAGTCTCGTGATAAATAACATGAAATATATATCTTAAAATATATATTTTTAAAAATTCAGTTATTTTTGTTAATTTGATTTGGTTAATTCGATCTAGGGAAGATCAAACTCGAAGAAGAACGAGCCAAATTACTCATTTGGAATTAATTGAGTTGGATTCCCTCTTCTGTTTTGGTGAACCCTGGCCGGAGACCCTCCCCCGCTCCTCAGAGGGCTGCTGGCCAGCCAAAATGAGCGCTTTGTTCACACTCCCCACTCCCTCCCTCCCCACTCCCCTCTTCCCCTTCCCCACCGCCAAACCTTCTCTTAGACACCTCCTCCTTCTCTCTCCAACACCATGCCCGACCTCGCCCCTCCAACACCGCCGCCGCCAGTTCGTACCCAAGGCCGACGACGGCGACGTGGAAGCCGGCTCTCCCGACGAGTACGACATGGAGGAGGAGGAGGTGGAGGAGGTCGACAACAAGAAGGACTACGACGTCGACTACGACCGCCTCCTCGCCCTGTCTTCCCCGGCGACCGACGCGGACCGCGACGAGGTCATCGACATGGTGCAGAGCAAGAGCTTCGTCTCCACCCAGGGCTGGGACCCGGACATGGTCGTCGACTACAGGATTAACGAGGAGGAGTTCCACAAGATCAGCCTGCTCGACTGTGACTTCTTCATCCGGAAGCCGCCCGACCCCGATGACGACGTTTACGATTTCAGAGAGGTTTTGGAATTTGGGATTCTCTCGTTCTTCCTCTACTTGTGGAGACGTGGAATGTGTGTGTTTTGATGTGGTTTCATTTAGGTTGATGTTGATTTTTATTTTTATTTTCTTTCTTGTTTTTAGATGTATGTCACTCCGCCCGACACAGATGTCTACTCTATCCCCAAGGTGTTTGCGCCGTTGCCTGAGAAGGTAATCTCAGTTTTTGTGCCATCTTTTGTTGTGTACAGTAATATATGCGGATTTTATAGAGTATACTTTGTGTAATAGTTAATGTCTTCTACCTTCCAATTCTTTAGATTGAGCTAGGTGTTAGGTCCTTGATGGGTTGTGGATACATCTGCTCACAATGAATCGTCTCAGTTAACATTTGAATACAAAACGACTATCTAAATTTATACTTAGCAAAACTATAGTGCTAACAAAAGAAGCGTGCTAGCGAGGAAAAATAGTGGCTGGAAAGCCAAAAGCAAAGAGAAAATTCAAAGTTTTCTAATTATCGTCACCAAAACTTGAATCGGATGATTGAGGCAACTGATGCATGAAAAAACTAAATAATTTCAAATCAAGTGGCTTCCTTAATGCCCTCAACATTCTGAGAATAAAATGAAGTTCCTATTTAGAGTAAAGTTTCTATTTTAAAACGAGTAGAGGCCTACTTAACAACTAAATACTAAAAGAAGACCACTAATTTCTAAACTCATTTTATGTGTACCTTTTCGTGTTAATTACAGTGTACACACTTTAAATCTTTGTTCGTGGTTTGTTCTCTGTACAAGTATACTTTAGTTTGATAGTGATGTTTTCTTATTGCATTAAGCGATGCTGGTGTTTCCTTCATTCTCCTTAATCCTTTTTTCAGTACATACGATGTGCAAAAAGTGATTATGGATGGTACAATGTCACTGAGCCCCCAATCAATGCACCACGAGATCCATTGTATAAATCAACCAAGGACGTCTTGAAGGTATTAGCTAAGTGCTCGTCGTTTGCATGATGCATGCATAATTGTTATCCCGAAAAATATGAATTTCCCTTGAATTAATAAGGTTCTCTAGTTCATATTTCATCGATCTCAGTAAAAGAGGAAAGCTATATGACAAGTAAAATATTGTATCTTGCTTTCAGATTAAATATATTTCGTGTGTATTTGAATCAGGTCTTTCTGACTAAACATTACAGAAATCGGAGGAAGGATGATCCTGAGTTTGTTCTGGATTTTGAGGAAATTTACATCATTGACTCAAAGACAAAGTCTATAACCAGGGCAAAAGTTGTGGTAAGTAATTCATCAGTAACTCGTGTTTCTTCTTGCTTATGAACTTGGTTTTTTGTTAGTGTGGGCATAATAGTAATGTTTAATTGATTTTTATGCAAAATCTTCTTAGTGACCTTTCAATCTTATTGAAGAAACAGTGTTGGGGATTAGGAGAGCAACTTATTTTTGTAATAGTGATTGTCAAATGCCACTAAATAACTTAATATTCCATTTACATAAATCTGCCCTTGAAGCTTATTTTTTGCAGTTGGTTTTTTGCCTTCTGCAGGTGACAATACCTGGAGGTCGAAACAGGGACAGACGGAAGGATCTTCTGACCATACGAGACAATGGAAATTCATTCAAAATTATTCCCATCGTAAGTAACTTCACTTTCTACCGTGCCCGAAAATATTGTATGCGAAATTGGGTTATAAGGCATCTTATTATTCACTTCAGACCGAGCGTGATGATCCGACAACAGTGATAGAAAAGGAAGAATGGATCAAGACAAGAAAAGTATTAGAACAACATCTCAGGAAGCTGCGTGACTTCAGTGTATCAAACTGGTTCTAGCTATTGTCTGCACATAAGGAAATGCTGTACTCGGTATGCTGCTTTATATAACCTTTTGTTTCCTTGGCTTTCTGGTGATCGTAATAGTGTTCCTCCATTTTTTGTTGGTTCGAAGGGATATTTGATTGGCAATCTATTGAGTCAGGTTTAAGGAGTAAACGTCCATATCAAAACAGCAAGAGATTGTACAACTGAAAGCAAGACTTGTATGTTTGTAGCTTGGATCTGACCCTTTGATCACTTAATTGATTTCACTGTAGGATTTTAAGTTTAGTATCAGTGGAAATGTGGAATCGTGAAATTTGTGTTTGTCTCGGAGGTATCTGATTCTCGGCGTTTTGTGTCAGGTGCGATGTATCTCATACAACCGCATTTTGAGCTGATTTCTGGTGTTAAAAGGCTGTTTTTATTTTGTCCATTTTTGGGAAGTCGGTACGAGACCTGTAGAACGTACGTCTGTTGAAATTATTCTTACTGTATAGCATGATCCATGAGGATTTTAGGCTCCAAGCGGATTCTTCGAGCTCGCTTAATTGGCTAGCCGAGTTTGACATCCAATTTAGTCTGCTTTCACTCGAGTTTCATGATAGCTATTAGCAAACAATCAATATATTTATCTACTTAATTAATTATAACAAAGTAATATAAATAACATAATAAAGTAATAAAATCAAAGCGAAATTACCCAAAAAGCAGCAGGGTCATGTCGGTGTAAATCACGTTTCTTCGTTTTTGCAATCTACAGGTTCGAAGAATTATGAAGAATTTATATTTTGGTTTGTCCTGTAATTTTTAAGGTAATTGTGAACATATGAGCTTAATATATTGGAGCTCGCAATGATGGACGCCGGCTCCGCTTGCCGTGATTTATTACCAAACCTATCCAAAGCAGCGTCAAGTTCCATTCTACAATTAGGTTATTATTATTATTATTATTATTAGCTTGGCACTATTTATAACCAAACCCAGCCAAAACGAGGTCATGCTCCATCTCTATAATAATAATAATAATTATTATTATTTATTTAAGAGGTGAAAAATATTTATAGAGTATTATTATATCCGTGCACAGAGATTGCCGACTGGAACCGCAAATATATTATTTTTTATAATAATTGACTAGCAAACTTGGTTTGGAATTTTGTAAATTACTTAATTATTTATTTTATCTCGATAAGGTGAAGGGTGACCAGCACGAGAGATGACATCCATCCAAATATCCAACGACCAACCGGGATAATAGCAAGCGGGCCCTCCTGGGGCAACGGCAACCAATTTGTGGTTGAGCAGACGTCGCGTGGCGCCGCCGCACCACCCCTGCCGATCGCGGCCTTGGACGATTGGAGTCAGCGATTTGGTGTCTTGAGAAATTTGATGGTGAAAGTCGTGTTGGGTGCGGATGATTGGCGTGGGGAGTGAAAGCGCATGGTATGGTATGGAGTCGTGCCGCTTCTCTCCGAGCCTGTGCTGCAACCCCTCCACCGGCTTCCACCATTCAATCCCGGAGGTGGGCCGGCGGGCGCCGCTCCTCCGCCGCGCCGGCCGCGGACGTCGCCGGGCGAGGCTTCTCGTCTTGGCCGCTTCCAGGCTGTCCACCTTCTTCTCCTCCAAAATCGTCGGACTTGATTCTCAGGTTGTGAGCGAGCGTTCCTCTTTCCTTTTTAAAGTTTTCTAGTGTTTGGGCAGTCATTTGATCCACTTGGTAGATTACAGTGGTTCTTTCTTCTCCGTAGCTCATCGAATTTGATCATACGAACTGATTTGGGTGGTTGTGGCTTTTGTGCGATTCTATGAAATAACCGATTTATAATTAGTTGCGTACTCGTTCATTTTTGTTATTAGTCTTACAACTAACTTCGTGTTTCCTTCGAAAATGACCGAGCTCATTGTTTGTCTTAAAATTTATTACGAGCTAATTGATGCGAGTTGATTTTATTGAGAGAACAGTTGAAGATTGACAATGTTTTTGATTGAGGAAATGATTATAAAAGTTATATTCATTAATAATGCTCTTATATTGTTTTTGAGATAATAAATAGTTGTGAAAACTCCAAAATGACTACCCATCCTCCAGAACCTATACTTAAGAACCCACGTCCCACATTTATATTAATTACCACCCATTTCATACAGAGATGTGAAACAATGATGTTAACACCCCCCGCATGTGTAAGCCGTATTAGACTAAACACATGGACCCTACTTGTGCGTGACATGGACTTCCCATTTGACTTGGCACATAGACTCTACATCCACACCACATGGCATGCGTAAGCCATATTAGACTTAACACGTGGATCCTACATCTACGCGACATGGGCTTCCCATTTGACTTAGCACTTGGACCCTACATCCGCACCACATGGGCTTCCCATTTTGGGATTTCCAGGCCGTGTAGATTATGTCCGCACCACAATGGACGTGGGCATTAAAGAGTCATGACACATAGGGAGTTCCTTTGTGGGTTGGCTACCATGTGAAAACGGGTCTATAAACTTCACTCTAAAATGACTAGTTACTTTAGAGAACCTAAGAACCTACATTTATATTGGTCACCACCCATCTCATATGGAGATGGTGGACAATGATGTTAACAATACTACGGGAGAACCTTGCAATCTAAATAGGCTTTCATTATGTGATTCAGATCATTCAATCATACATTTCCCAGATTCTATGTAATTTCTAGTTTATAATTGTTTCTGAGTTCCTCATTTTGATCACTTGTTAAACTATCTTGTCTATTTTCTTTGGAACTGATCAAGCCGGATATTTGTCTAAGAGCAAAGACAAATGTGTCGTGGGCTGGTGGTGAGTTTATACTTGTTGTGTATCTTAACTTCTAATTTACAGGTGTTCCAGACGCAGGACACCTCCCAACTCTCATGGGTAGGTCCTGTTCCTGGGGACATTGCAGAAGTTGAGGCATATTGCAGGATTTTCAGAACTGCTGAGCAGCTTCATAAATATATCATGGAAACTTTGTGCAATCCTATTACTGGAGAATGCATGGTTTCATATAACATCCCACCTGAAGATATGTCATTGTTTGAGGAGAAAGTGGTGGCGGTTCTTGGATGCATGGTTGCACTTCTTAATCGAGGAAGGGAGGATGTACTTTCTGGGAGGTCGTCTGTTGGAAGTAATTTCAGACTTCCTGAAGCTGCTACTTCGGAAGACAGCCTCCCTCCGCTTGCAGTTTTCAGGAGTGAGATGAAAAGGTGTTGTGAGAGTTTACATGTTCCTCTAGAGAAGTATTTATTTCCCTACGATGATCGAATTACAGAAATCTGGAAAAGATTGCAAAGGCTGAAAAATGTCTGCTATGATGCAGGATTTCCTCGCCTCCTTGATGGCCCTTGTCAAACTGTCTTTGCAAATTGGTCTCCTGTTCTCGAGTCAACTGCAAAAGAAGAGAATGCGTCTAAAGATGGAGAAGTGGCTTTCTGGAGGGGAGGTCAGGTTACCGAGGAAGGTTTGGGCTGGCTAATTGAAAATGGATACAAAACAATAGTGGATCTTAGAGCAGAGCCTTTAAATGACAAGTTTTATGAAGCAGCTGTTGAAGATGCTATATCTTCCAGGAAAATAGAAATGGTGAGTTTGCCTGTTGACATGCGGACTGCACCTTCAATGGAGCAAGTTGAACAATTTGCTGCTGTGGTAGCCGATATCAGTAAGAGGCCAATTTATCTTCACAGCCAAGAAGGGGTTTGGAGAGTGTCTGCAATGGTGTCTAGATGGAAACAGTACTCAGCAAGATGTCATTCACAGCTTGCCGCAAATTCACTATCAAACATGAAGGGAAATGGAGCAGCACATCCAAATGGGGTTGAGACCGTAAATATAAGTAATGGGTCCTTGTTCAAAGATGCGGATATGACATTAAAGTCTTCAAAACAAGCAGGCTTTAACATTAAAAGACAGGATGAGGTTCGAGTTGACAGCAAGAATTCTAATGGCAGTCACATACCAGAACAAGAATGTGTTTCAGTTGAGAGAGAGTTTTCTGTGAATTTGAACAAAATTGATCCATTTAATGCTCAGCTTCCTGCATGCAATATTTTCTCCAAAAATGAAATGTCAGTCTTCCTAAAAAGTAAGCAAGTGTCTCCTTCTACCTTTGTTGATCATCATAAACAAAAATCAGGCAGAATGCTGATTTCTCCTGTCAGAACACATGAAAATATATCGTCTGAGCCTGTAAGTTCTCAGAAAAAGTATACTTATAGTGGAAAGAACTCACTCCCAAGTGCTTATGGATCTGAAGTGGAGAGGACTTGTACTTCTTCTACATTAGGTGTTAATGGCCTTAGTGAGAAGGAGTCCTCAACAGACTCCAGCAAAGGAGCAGCAAGGGAAAATAATCCCCCAACTGTGAAAAAATTAATACAAGAAAATGTGAAACTTAAATCATTGTCTATTGCTGATGACTTTGTGGAAGAGAACATGTGTGCATCAGCGACTGGTGTTGTAAGAGTGCAGTCAAGGCGAAAAGCAGAAATGTTCCTAGTTCGTACTGACGGGTTTTCTTGCACACGTGAAAAAGTGACAGAGTCCTCCTTGGCTTTCACTCATCCTAGCACTCAGCAGCAGATGCTGATGTGGAAATCACCACCAAGGACTGTACTGTTGCTTAAAAAGCTAGGACAAGAACTGATGGAAGAAGCTAAGGAGGTACTTTTCAGTAACATATTGTTATATGAAATTTAATATTAGAAGAGTTATGGTTATTTATGCCATTTCCAGGAGTAGCCTTGTGCTCCATACTAATAGCAGATGGATCATGTAGCTGAATACTTTTTACTGAATTATGGCTCTGTAGTTGAAGTGGTTCCCTCGAGTTGCTTGATTACTTCCTTTCCTTGTGTCTTTTAATAGTGGTACTAACATTTTCTTTCTTGGATCTTAGGCCCGCCTCTGATGATCCAAGAGAATAGTTGGCTTTGCAGCAATAAATAAGATGATATAGCTATCCTCACACCACAATTGTTACAATACACATGCATAGATTTACAATTATATGTGGAAAGCTGGTTTTAGGAGTTTGGATTATGCTATAAGTTAAGTGAAAATATTATTCCAAAAGATTTGATATGGGAAGTTTTGGGTTGGAAGGAAGCAACAAGATTTCATTTCATTTTGGCTAAACGTAATATTATGGGCCTTATGGTAATTGTTGTCTATTTTGACTAACTATAGTACCATGGACCTTGACCAATTGACTCACCAGAAAATATACAGATTAAGAAGTGCGTTTTACCTTAAGATTAGTCAAGTAGGAAAACACTTTTATAAGTTAAAAGGGTAGGTGTTATTCTTAGGTAAATAAATGAAGCCTTTTCATAATCAATGATGGAAAATTTTTCCTGTTATGTTCATAATCTTATTTGAAATTAGAAGTTTGACTTGTTTAACATTTACATGATCAAATAGTTATGTTCAAATTGTTTATATCGCCAGTTGATCAGCATTTTCGGACTGATATACAAACTTGAGTCTTTTATTAACGGTTGATTCTTGTCTTTCTCGTGTATTATTTATCTGAAAATTCACTTTATATATCTCTGGGTTTTGAAATATTTTTTGTCCTACCCAAAAAATAAATAAAGAATGTTTCATGTAGAAATTGAAGTTGATCTCTGGGTATTTGAGATCTCTGTGAAATCTTGCAAAATTATTTCAAATTTGAACATTGTTTTTAGTAGTTTCATATCATTAGTAATGAAATTGCAGAAGGCTGTTCTTTTAGTGGTTTCTAATTTCGTATGTTCTCAAGGCAGTGAGTCTCCAGCTGAACATATTAATTGTCTGTCTATTCCCTTCGTCTAGGTTGCTGCGTTCTTGTACTACCAGGAAAAAATGAATGTCTTAGTTGAACCTGATGTGCACGACATATTTGCAAGGATTCCTGGGTTTGGTTTTGTTCAAACCTTTTACAATCAGGACACCAGGTACACAGTAATGTCGTTGTCTCTTTTTTTATTTTTTTTACCCTCTCAGGAACTGACAACTATTAGAGAAATTCTGCGTTTAATTTTGGGATGAAAGAATGCTAACTTTTACATGCAGTGACCTTCACGAGAGAGTTGATTTTGTTGCTTGTTTGGGAGGAGATGGGGTTATACTGCATGCATCAAATTTATTTCGGGGTGCAGCACCACCTGTGGTCTCATTCAATCTTGGATCTCTTGGGTTTCTTACATCACATGCCGTATGTTACTTTGTTTTATCTTTGCAATCAAATAAAGGTTTTTCTTCCATGTTTTCAATGCTCTTTTTGAGCTTGGTAATTTTTCTTTGTTTGGTCTACAGTTTGAAGACTTTAAGCAGGATCTTAAGGCAGTGATACATGGAAATAATACGGTGGATGGTGTTTACATAACTCTAAGGATGAGACTAAGATGTGAGATTTTTCGCAATGGCAAAGCAATACCTGGGAAAGTATTTGATGTCTTGAATGAAGTGGTAGTAGATCGTGGGTCAAATCCGTATCTTTCCAAAATTGAATGCTATGAACATGATCGCCTCATAACCAAAGTAAGTATCCTAGACTTCGAAGCCCTGATCCACTTATTTGAATGCAATTTTACTTTTTTATTGCAGTGCATAGTGCATTGTGCAGATAGTGATATCATTTTTTTCTTTTAACTATTTTCTGATTATTCAATCTATTGATTTTATTAGGTGCAAGGTGATGGAGTGATTATTGCAACTCCTACTGGCAGTACTGCATATTCAACAGCTGCTGGGGGATCCATGGTAATCCCTTTGAGATAGTCTTCTTGTTGAATGTAAACTATATTGATTGTCACTAAAGGAAAAGTGATAACCTTGTTTATATCCCTTCCTTTGCCATTTTCTAAAAACATTGATTTACCTATGTTGCAACGTAGAATTGTCCAGTTAATTTTAATCTGCATAAAACCATCCATGGTTGATCCATTCCTTGACCATGATGGCTGGAAAGGCACAAAAACAAGGTCTTACTGTCCACTGAATCTCAGCTTTATTGTTGCGTCCCTAGAAATTAATGGAAGTAGTTGAAGAAAAAATGAGTTATATTTGCTAGTCTTGCAGTTATAAGTGTGCAAGAGTATTTTGATGGGTTTTCCCATCTAACAAAGTTGTGTTCTCCGACTCGAGTGTTCATATTACAGGCAGCATTAGTAGTAGTGTTTATTTTATGTCATTATATGAGACTAGAGTGCTGACTGCTTGTTGGCTAAACAGGTGCATCCTAACGTGCCATGCATGCTTTTTACTCCAATTTGTCCACACTCCCTCTCATTTAGACCTGTGATACTTCCAGATTCTGCTCGGCTTGAATTGAAGGTATATTTTCTTGATATTCTGTATTTTAGTCACCTTAACATTTCTGTCATGCTGTTTTGAAACCACTTTTGGCAATGAGATAGAATAGTTTGCGAATTTCTGGGGCATTGTCAGGCCTTAATTTTCTTACTGGGAAATATCTGCTCAGATACTTGCATGGTTGGTTTCTGTTGAAGAGAGGCGTAAGACAATTGTTCTGGACATTCTAGAATGGATAGGTGTTCTCCAACTGATTGTAGGTAGTACAGCTGGTGGAGTATGAAGGTTGTCATTGCCTGAATGCTCTGTCCTTTATTACAGGCCCCACAACTAGTACTTTGAGGTGCTCCTTTGTCAATTCCCCTTAATACCGAGTTCATGTGACCACAGGCTTTGTCTCCTGCGGTCATTTGTGACTTGTGAGAGGTCCTCATTTTACAGTCAGTAAATTCGTAGGGCTATTGTTATTATTATTACTTATGATAGGCAATATGAAAAATTAATTATAAGAAAGTTTGAAGCTGTTATGATGAGTGCCCATTTATCTGCTGCTGAGTTTTTTGTGACATTTTTAAATAATTAAACAGTGTTGACCTGATGAGGGGCTCTCACAATTCAAACCATGCCAAAATAATCCTAATGCCTAGTTAGCTATGATTATAACCAAACTTCTTAACTCTAAGGCCTAAGCTCCTTAGGGTATGAAATTCAAAATTTCTACTTAATTGATTTTTATCAATATTAATTGATATCTTAAGATGAATAAACAAATCGACTTATATTAAGCTTAAAATTCTTGGCCCATTCGCTGTTAAGGTAATCTGTTTATCCTTTTATTCATTTGATTAAGTGATACAAATTGAGCATATTTTAATAAGTGACTTTACATGATCTATCTAAGGTCACTTCTAGGAAAAATTTTCACTTCCTAGTATGGCTAAAGGTGTAATAACCATGACTTGGGTATTCTTAGTTGCTGCTGTTTGGGAGTAAAATTGTTTCTTCAGTGCTGTGGAAATGGCTTCCTTGGTGGTATTTTACAGATGAATTGATACCTTCAGGCCTCTGAGAGTTATCATAATGTAAAATTGGTATTTTACAGATTCCCGAAGAAACAAGAAGCAATGCTTGGGTTTCATTTGATGGTAAGAGAAGACAACAACTCTCGAGAGGAGATTCGGTTAAGATATATATGAGTCAGCACCCTCTTCCAACTGTGAATAAATCAGATCAAACTGGTGACTGGTTTCACAGTTTGATTCGATGCTTAAACTGGAACGAACGGCTGGACCAGAAAGCTCTTTAGTGGAACATGGAAAATACTGCAGGTTGAATACTCTTGTACAATAAACTCTTCTTGTCCACAAGTGTACAGTGTAAATGCACACCACTATTGAAATGATATATCATACCACATACGAACTGCCTCACATAGAAAGAAATATGTTGATACTGATTCTAAGTTTCTAACACGTACGATTAGCTGGCTGCGTTAGTAAGCGGAAAGCTTACTGACCAAATTTGTTTGTATTCGTTATAAAGATGTGATCAGCAACTACGTTTGATCATTTTTCCCTATCTGAATAAGAAATAATCTCGGAGTATTGATATTTTTGAGGCTAACAAAGTGGACCAGTTTTCTTGGTTGGGCAATTAGGCAGAGGCCAAAGCGCCCAGCAAAGTGAAAGGAAGAACTGGGATTCGCAGGTGGGCAACGTGAAGGTTGAAGCCCCATCCAACCAGCACCCCGTTCTTTTCAATTCAGAGGAGGATTCCTTCTTGAGCAGGACAGTTTTTTCCACATTGAATGCAGAGCTGACAATTTGTACAAGGGTGTGTCCTGGTTTAGGGGATGTGGTCATTGGGTGGTAAATTTAACAGAAATTCACGAAACTATCAAGTGTATATCTTCTTAGTTGAGGCCTACTGGCAGCATATAATTGGCGTCACTCCTGACCAAGCTTTGAAACTCCTCTTTGGCTGAGTTGTAAGTCTCAAAGAGGAGTGGAGCCATCTCTTGCTGGAAGGCATTAAATTCCACTTTGTTTGAACCTTGGCGCTGGAGCGTGGACTCTTGATGTTCACTGCCTCGCTCTTTTGCCGCAAAGATCACGTCAACCTTTGTACTGTTCTTCTGTACTTTTGGACAGTGGGTTTGGCACTTAATTGACACCCACTTGTCATTCCTAAGCTCAATTATCCATTATCCTAGCTAGATGGAGAGCAAATCAAATGTGTCCTTATAAGATCTTAACATCAGCAAGCATCGAAGATGCTCGATCGAATAACAATAAATCAGACCAAGAAATGTATTAAAAGGAGCATTTGGGTTGATTGAGAGTGTTTTACTTGTTAACTACCTTTTGTTGTTCACAGTAACTAGAAGAAGTGGGACATGAAGGCTAACCATTGCTTTATTGTTGTCTTTTCCAAACGGACAAAGCGCGATTGGGCAATTCTATTGATGACAGTTCCGGTTATAATTGAAACCAGATAAGACGGGAGCATGTAGATGATAACTGAACACACCAGTTAATTGCTAATTTACAACAGAACAAACCGAAAAGAAACATATGATGAACTCTTCGAACAATCTCCAAAGCGTTGCACAACAACGCTCCACTAAGGTTCCAGCCAACTTATCCCGCGATAAACTTCGAGATAAGACGCACGCAGCTGCTTTATATCTTCACAGACATCAGACTCCACAACAACTATCCATAAAAACCACATAATGAAACAACCACTTCAGCAAACAGTTAAAACAAACTAGCAGAGACTATAGCAGAGCTGCTCGAGCACCATACACTGTTTCACATGGATGCCACAGCCTCAAACCTCGGTTCTTTTGGAAGGAACTTCTGCTTCACGTAGACATCCATGTAGTCACCAAACACGAACTTGGGATAGGTTTGAACGCCCTTCTCTTGTGCAAGGAGCTCGCTTGCAGGTTCAATGGTGGCCTTGTGGGATGGGTTGTAGAAGGAGGCAATGGACCGCCTGTTGCCATCCTCGGAAGGCAGCACTCGGTGCCACACGCTCTTGTACAGCCCATTGCTCAACACTTCAATCTGGTCGCCCGTGTTGATCACTATGGAGTTGGGCAGTGGTTGGACGTCAATCCACTGGCCGCCCTTGAGGATCTGGAGGCCACCCACCTTGTCGTCTTGGAAGAGAAGGATGACACCGCCCGCGTCGGTGTGAGCCCGGAGGCCGGTGACCATCTCCGGCCGTGGGCAGGGTGGGTAGTGGCTTACTTTGGTGCCGAAGAAGGGTTGGTGCTCTGGCCCTTCCCCACCGCAGAAAGCCTTCTTGATATGGCCCTTCTCAAGACCCAAGTTCTTGTCCATGACCTCCATCACCCTCTCGGCCAGCTTCTTGATTTCTGCCCTGTACTCCTTCATCGTTTCCCTACATATGATCACCTATATCTTAGAAAGTTGAATAATATATAGCAAGCTAGATAGTTTCATTTTTTTGGGAGTGAATGAATTACTTGAACTCGGCGGGTTGGGAAGGCCACTCGTTGTCGTCTTGAAGCACGAAAACGTCTTCCCAGTCGAGATTCTTGAGCTGTTCATCAGCAGCTTCGAACCGGTCATTCCCTTCCAACAAATCATTCAGAAGCTTCGCTGGTGTGGATTCTTTGAATGCTTCTTCCCTCAGCTTGTAGCACTCCGAGCTCACCTTCTTCACTCTCTCCAGTAGCTCCTCCGAGATCCCATGGTTCACCAACTGATTGCAGATTTTGATTAAATATATACTTGTTAATAAAATGAATGCTCATATATATACATGCAGGTCAAGAGCCATATATATATTGGGTAGTAGTCAATGACATACCTGAAAGAATCCCCATTCCTCACACCCATTAGCTATCTGTTCCAAAACAGCAGCTCTCTCGGGGCCATCGAGCTTGGAGAAGTCGATCACAGGGATGGCCATGACAATGGTATTATAAGTATTGGTAGGGGTAGTAATAGTAATAGCGGTTGAAGAGGAGCAAGGTAGGGAGAGCTGATCAAGAGCTGGGTATTACTAGCTAGCGGATGAGGTTGATTGGGTCGTGAGTGCTTGTGAAGGGGTCGAAGGAAGGCTTATATAGAGGTGAACCCCATGTGGGATCTTCCTTGTAGCCAAATAAAAAATGGGTTGAGGGGTGGCTGTTGGCCGGTGTAATTCCATTAACAAAATAATACAAGGTCAAATTCTACGCTGTGTATGTGGTACCCCATGACATAAGCTTCCTTCCTATCCAGGTGATGACCAATTCTCTACTATTATTACGCTTATGCTATACTGAAAGGTCAACATTTAGCTAAGTCCGGTGTCATGAGATCACGGCTCCATCCGGGAATAATTAGCCTGGCAGCTTGGGTTAGGAACCAAAGAGCAAAATGGAAGGGCATATTGAAGAAAATGCCGGTATATCGAATATTTATAAGTTTTTGGTGGCCTTGTAGGAGTATTCCAGCATTTTTCAGGGAACCCACATACACGATATATGATAGTGTTCCCATTCTTTTGGATCCACTAACAAAAGTACTACATAGTATATATACCTATATACAAATGTCCATTTGAAAGTTCTTGGAATTTTATCAATGAACTTGACAAGTACAGCCTGATTTTAGAATTACCAAGGCGTGCGTATTATGTTATTTGGTGAGGTCAATCGACATGAAACTCTGTTAATGCCCTCACTAGGCTGGCTTGTCATATTAATCTCCTAGCTAGCTTATAAAATATATATATATCAGAGTTTCAGATGCTCATGCGGTAATGCAAGAGATCAGGAGAGCTAAACATAGGCAAGGTGGCAATTCCAGGCTCCTCCCTGCCGACTGGGCTTCCTTCGGAGTTGACCCCATGTTTAGTTATAATTTATCAGTGCTTGTGTTGAAGATGACTACTTCCCACATGAGTATGCTCCCTAATTCCCAAGTCCCATCTCCCTTCGTGCAAGTACAAGAAACGAGTGCAAACTCAACCCCAGCCTTTGTTTATGGAATAAGCAACTGTTGCCTGGAGTGGACTTTTATTAAACAAGTCGCAATGAGTAGTACTAATCTCTGGGTATGTATCCTTACTGTCATTGTCTTCAACACCAATATTTTGAAGGCATATTAGAGTGCTGGTACATGGGCCAGTATCCCCTTCCATAAACACCTCTGTTTGTTTGTGTGGCAGATGTGCCCATCTGGCCTGATGCCCAGGTGTTCCCAACTGGTCGGTCGGATATGTCACCTACATGGTTCACATTCCACCCATTATTTACTCGTAGTATAGCTGTAAAACTCACACAAACCGCCCGGGAAAGAAAAATGGGCTCCCTGGTTGTCATCGCCAACCAAAGAGTCTCAGTCCTCGTAAATGGAGCGGGCAGAGTACCCTCTCTTTGATTAATTTAGGTGGTCATATTTCCGATTTATGAATTAACTTTCAAATGCTTATTATAATTATTATTATCATCGTCGTCATCGTTCATTGCCATTATTTATATTTTTCCAAATAATTAAAGATAGAAATTAGAATGCATTTTTTCCATTTTGTTCGACCATGAACGTCTGAATTAATCTATAGTTAGAAGCATATATACTACTAATTCTTTTAATCTCCATCTAATTAGCAATATGCCCTTGCGGGCTAACCCTCCTTTAATCTTCTTATTTCGAACCTAAACATTGATAAACTACATTTTTTTGGCAGTTGTATCCATTGATCATCTTTCGTCATATATTTTTGAAACCTGAAATGAATTAATTAATTACTGTTTGAGAAACATTTAATTTCTCACAGGTCACTGGTGCTAACAAACTTCGATTGAAATTGTGGTACTTGACAATTCTCCCTCGGACAAATTTAAGACCATTTTTTTTCGTTGACTTCTTGATTAGGAATTTAGGTTTTTATTATCTTTTGACATTGAATTATTCAGTAGTGGTACATCCTTGGCCCCGCTAACTCTAGTTAAGTGTATTCCTTATAAATTTTTTTGTATTTTTCCCCCCAACCATCAATTAATTGCTCTAAGTTTTATAGATAATAAAGTCATCTAATACAATTGTTTGGTAGGTACTTCATATACTTCATGCAAGTTCTTTGATTCTCTTTATCCCAAACAATTCTAAAATTCAACCATTTGGAACATAATGTCACAAAGCCTTTCCACACATCCTTGTTTTAGATACTCATTCCTATCACTTGTCAAAATGGTTATTTTTTGAAAGGAAAAATGTTACTCTAGACCTTGAAGAAGCAATGTTCGCTATATAGATGCATTAGAAGGGCATGCACGGATTAGAAAGCACAGGAAGGGCAACAACGTTGGTAGGAAGTGATATTTTGGAGATGGATTTGACAGTTCTCTTTTTGAAGGACGAGAGCTCACTGTGGCAAAAAGATGGGCTATATATGCCACACATCATTTGATTCCAAATTTGCAGCATTGGCTCCCCGATTTTAACTTCGCTTGGTCGACTGGCACTAACATCACCGCATTGATTGAAGTAAGCAGTGCAAAAATTCAAAAGGTTGCTTTAAGTTATCTCTTCAAAACCATTTATTTGAAGAAATTACAAGGGATATCGATTTGTTTTATTTGAGAGATAATAGAGAGTAGATAATGTGCATGAGAGATTATTGAAGCATTCAAAAATATTCATACCAATGTTTGCTAATTGCTTTTGTTGGCAATGATATTCTAAGTAGCCAGCTAGCGAGTTTGTTATGATGGAAGTAATATGGCCATCTCTTGCAAACGTGAGCTTTATCTCCCTCGGACTATGTACTTACTTACTAATAATTTGTATACGCAGGACGTAACAACTCATCTAAGCATAATTCTCCCGAGTTCAATTGCCAGCTTGGGTGTTCATTTGTGAAGCTCGAATCTGGTCCTATATGTATCTGATTACATGCACGTCTTACTAATAAATTCTTGTCATATATTTAATAAATTTGGTACTATCATTTTTTCATTTTTTTCATTGAATGGTCATCGCCGCCCATTGAATTAGACATGGCGAGTACTGTATAAACAATGACTTGAATTAAGCATTCAGAGAGATTTAAATGAGAAAACCCAATATTTTAGTGTATAGTACTGGGGGTAGAAGTCAGAAGACTCAGAACCCCAACATTGATCAGTCATGATCCACGAGGGGAGGGTCTAAGGAACTAAACAAAGTTAACAAACACATAAACAAATACAAAAAAGAAACAGTTAATAGACAAAAAGGACCATGATGAGGAGCATCCCAACGCGTTTGAACTAAAGAGTTGAGTAAATGACAGGCTAAAACTAATAATATGTATATATATATATGTTCATCACTTTGTTTAAACGACTGGTTGAAGTGTTTCTCATCCAATTCATTCCCCCTGCCACTATTCCCGGCCAACCGCCCATGCCAACCGCCCTTAAGGTTGCCCATTTCGTGTCAACTATTCATGCACGCAGTTCTTCTCGCTTGCAGCCTAAGTTGGATCCCTGTCCATCCCTCTACCTGTATGGGAGGGTGAGACCCTGTTTGCCCACAAAAACTGTTACTTCCACATGGTGAGAGAAACTTTGCCAGACAACCCTTTTGGAGTAAGATAGGTTACAGATGATCTAGGGTGTCTGTACGGGTTGGGGTTGCCCAATCAATGTTCGATTTTAATATGCCATTTGTTTAGTTGGGCTATTTTGTTAATGGCATCTTATGATTGGTGAACATGATTAACTAGCTGCTAGCAACCCGGTAGTAGTAGTAGTGAGTTTGTTGATCAGAATAAGATTTAAGCCATAGATATGGTGCACCACTCTTATCTGTTATTTACAAATTTCAAGGCTGGCCGTTGCTGGGGGTCGTTAATGACGTGCTGCAGATGGCAAAGCTAAAATAAACGTCGTTAAACCACGAGATTCAAGGTTGCTGCATGAAAAATAACAAGTTGGACATTTTCTTTGAGCAGCTTCAAATCTCCCATTTGGTGAAACCGGGTGCTCAGACCATAGTAATACTCATTGTTATATTTAGATGCGTTTGAGTGTGATCTAAACATTGGAAACAAGATAGCATTTCCATAAGGATGAGCACAGAGCATAATGTTAATGTAACAGAAGTTTTAAGAAAAAGATGGGTAATTAGATGCACACCACCTCTTATCATTTGATGGGGAAAAGTCATAAATTTCACGAAAGGTTGCAGGCTTGCAGCTAGCATATATTATACTCTCTAAAAGAGACGAACCGGATTGATGATCATTCATGTCGGTACACATTCAAAAGCTCATTACACCACGAAAGAAAAGAGAAAACAAATTCTTCCAAGGCTATGAATGCCAATAAACTACTTACAGTGAGTCCAATCTAAAAGCAAAGATTTTTGGGATCTAGCACATTGATAAGGCCGAGCGAGTGTAGTTCTCACGACAAAAGTTGTGTGCAAAAGTGGATAGCCTGCATAAACATTGAATGACAGAATCTATGAGCGTATCTATCCTCCCTTGTTGAGTACTCTTACATCCGATCTGGCCCAAGGATGAGAAAAGTAGGCCATTTTTTTCTTCAAGTTAATGAAAACTCCTGGTCGACTTCAATGCTTTTGCCTATTACAACAGTTTCCCCTCCCACATCAACCACAGTACGATACACGCTTTTTATTTCGGAGGAATATGATGGAGAGATAAAATAGTGTGTGTTGTTCATTGGGCAATTTCATTTATTTATCATTTTGGTTTTTAAGTTGTTTGGTTGAGTATTCCTTTTCCTTCTTTTTTTCTTCTTTTACTAGCTAGCTGAAGTAAAACATTGATTCTTTCACTTGGGTATGTAAGTCTATTATCTATGATTCTTTAGCTACGTGCAGAACAAATTTGGATGGGAAATTAGGTTGAATCATAATCAATATTTTATAATACTAATAATAATAATAATTATTATTTTTGTCAAAGCAACTTAATTAATGCTTCAATGAATACGTCGAGGACACAGACACAATGATTGACCCAATCGTTTTAATTTCACGTCCGTCATTGTTTTCAGATTTTTTGTTGTTGAACCTTTTTGCATTTCTCCTACATACGAATACTACTAGGAATGATTACATTATGAAATAAGCAAAATGATGCTGAAGATAATGTTCGAAAAATCTGGCTTGGTTAGATCAGATGAGAGTGGGTATGAATGAGCAATGACAAATTGAAGTACCGCATCAGACGATAATGGACATTAACTAGTAGGAAATTAAGCGTCAACATAAATTGTTATCATCAATATTTTTCCTTTAAACTAAATTGCTGCAATGCTATCACTAAAACAAAATTCCAAGAATTTTGTACATATAGCTTTTCAAACCATCCAATTGAAACAAATAAACCAACATCAAGGAGATGGAAAAGTAAAAGACTTCACTATTTTCAACGCCAACTTGACAATTAAAGAGCAACATCCCATGTATCACTCTTAACTATAATTTTCATATGTCTACCCACCACCAATGCCATGATCAATTTTTAAACATCAAACAGCTAACTGTTTCCGTTAACTGTCAAACAATTTACCTTGTAGTGTTGCGAATCCTTATTATGTACGAGCAGTAATTACAACAAAACTGATAGCTACGCAGATGAGACATTGCATAATTAGAGCATTCATAAGCAAAGCACCATTCAATTTTCATCCCACTCGCTTCTGATCACTAGGATTAAATCTCACTCCGGGAGTCATAAAAGTACACCTATGAGAGGAAATTCAAGTTAGCATGGTAAACATAATAAAATTTTCGAATGTGAAATACTAAACTGGCTTAAGGGAATGCGGAAACTAATTTCAAGTCCATGCGTTACCCAAAATGTAATGCATCCATTAGCCAACTATACTACCACATTCTGACTAATATATATCGCTCTTCAATAAACAGGAAGTTAAGATATGAGGAGAAAAGGTAGGATTAGGAGAATTCAAGAAATGCTGACCTTTAAATTAAAAAAGAAATAGAAACTCCTTATACCTTTATAACCTTGTCAACAAATCCCACAATGAGCTTCCCTTGCCAGTACAACAAAGCCGTTACAACAGCAGGACAAGAAATGCTACCAACTGGTTTTGTGTGAACTTCATTATCACTCTCTTCCACCTCCTAATATTAAACAAAAAAGTTGTATGGTTGCATGATCTATTATAACGTTTCTAGGTACAATTGATATGGCTCAAAATTTTATAGCCCACACCTGCACATCTATATTGCCATTCCAGCCACCTGTGAAAAGCAACTTCCCAGCCACAGCGACAGAAAAAATTGCACTAGTTTGTGTGTGCGCTGAATGGACAAGTTTGTCATTCTTCCACACCTAATGTAAAGAAATTGGGCAAAGTCAGATGCACATAAGCAAAGCTATAGTTCATATTGACATTTATTTGGGATCACCAAAAACACTAGACCATTGGCGGAAACTAAAAAGAAGTATGAATAGCTTTCAGAGCCCCCTGACCACAAGATATTTTAACCACACGGGGTACATCGTGCAGTGTTTATTTTGTAACTGTGTCATGCAGGTTAAAATGTGCATGCACTAATCACATGAATTCTCTGAGTAAAACCACTTCTCATTTGGCTTGTGATTGCTACTGGAAAATTGGTACGTCCTTTCACATGTGCACTAGAATAAAACACATGCTCATGGATTATAAAAGATTGCTGATTCATTGGAAGAAGTATCTACCTTTATGCACCCATTCTCGTGTGAAGCAGCAAGCATCAGTGAATCGACAGAAAGAGACAGTACAGAGCTTGTACTTCCAGTAGTGTCCTCCCCTAAGACAGACAAAGGACTGTGATCATTCAGCCACCATAAGCGAATGGTTCCATCCCAACTCCCACTGTAAAGAATACCACCACTTACTGCCAGAGAGGATACTACTGACTTATGACCAACCATTGTTGCAGCAAGGGTATAATCCTAAATAAGAATAAAGATAAGTGAGCTTCGATTATGCAGGCAAGTACAATTGACAAGGAGGTATGTTAACCTTCAAGGACCAAGCTTTGATTGACTTATCTCCACTGCCACTGTAAAAATATTCAGTTCCTGCAACAGCCAATGAATGGACGCCACTGTAACGCCATTCATTATGCTCATTCCACTTTCTTAAAGGGTCTGATCCATGATGATTGTCAAGTTCCCAGACAAAAATCATACATCCGCTGTCTCCACTGATACATAATGGATTATCAGCATCAACCACAACAACAGCTGTAACTCTATGCTCATGACCTCTGAAAGATTTCACAAGTGAAAAATCCTGCAAAGCGTACAAAAAAAAAGCACATTACTATCCAATAAATAGAATTACAGGTAAAAATAAACATAATAATGAAGGAAACAACAAATGAACTGGCCAAAAAGAAACCCACAAACTGGCCTCCCACTGTGTGAATAAAGAAACGCCATTCATCTCTTTCCTTTTCTTGAAAAGGAGGGATAGCCTTTATTCTTGGTTCTCCAGTGGAGAAACCCACAGGGCCAACAAAAGAATAACTTAAATGTGTTACAAAACAGAAACAAGGAGAGAACAGAAAATAACTACTAACATATATTGTGAAAAAAAAAGTAATTTTTTCCCGAATAAGATACAAGAAAATTATGAGTAGTACAATTGTAGGACCAAGCTATATTCCAAAATTCTAATATAAAAAATAAAGAATATGAATTCAGACAATCATAATTTCAAAAGGGATATGGTTAAGGGGATACTTCACCAATAAAATTTTCACAATAAAATCCATTAGAGGAATTTCAGGAAGAAGTCTAAGATTAAGAAGGAAACGTCAATTACCTAAGAAAGAAAGAAAGATACAAGAACATTATGAGTAGTACATTTGTAGGACTAAGCCATATTTCAAAATTCTAATATAAAAAATAAAGAATATGAATTCAGACAATCATAATTTCAAAAGGGATATAGCTAAGGGGATACTTCATCAATAAAACTTTCACAATAAAATCCATTAGAGGAATTTCAGGAAGAAGACTAAGATTAAGAAGGAAACTTCAATTATTTAAGAGAGAAAGAAAGATTTATAACTAAAATTTGATACGAAGTTTACTAAACATTGAAACTTATCTTGCTACATTCCCTTTTTTGAAACATAATAAAAAAATTTTTTGCCCCAAAAATGTATATTTGTCTCACTACTAGCTTACAATGCTCCAAGGGAAAGCTACAAAGAGAAAAGTCGAGGTTTACAAGGAAGGCAAAAAAGTTATGGCACTGTAAAAAAAATTTTATATCAGAAAAGAAATGCATGATTATTTTGGAATTCTCTTACCTGCAAAGACCACATTTGGACCTTTTTATCAAAAGAGGAACTGAAAAGAAAACCTCCTGCAGAAAAGCAAGCAAATAATGACGGTTAGTAGATTTTTGGATGGAAAAGAACTCGCAAATAAAAATCCTTTTTTATAATATGAGAAGCAGAAAGTACTAAAAAAGCTATGCATGCCAAAATGCATGAACCTGATCAATTAGCAGAGCAACTGTCAAACAATTAAATCTAGTTGTATACCTCCAACAGCTAATCCTGTGATGCAATCCATGTGACCCTGCATAGTCAAAGATTTAAATTGGCCTTTAAGCAAGCCATGAACAACATCTCCGTCAACAAGCATAGGGGATCCATCCAAATCTTCAAGGGCGGCATTATCTGGCTTATACACATCAAGGCTTCCAATTCTCTTATTTCGTTCACTTGAAGAACACAAAGATCCAAACGTCAAACAAGCAAAAACCTTTCCAGGAACTGGAAGATTGCAACTTAAAATGACATCGGCATGAGGTTCTACAATACATCCTCTAAAGCATTTCCATAGATCAATCATCTGAGGCCTTTGAGTTGGATCCCAATCCAAACATTGGCAAAGTAAAAGTAACACTTTGCCAAATTCTTTGGCCAATAAGGACCCCACTGCTGCTTTGCATTGATCAATCCAAACGTTATAGCTTTCAACAAATAATTCATTGTTTTCTTCAGTCTTACTTTGAAGACAGGAAAATAAAGGCTCTAAGAATTTCTTATCAAATTCATTACCTAAGAGAATTCTGCAAAAAAGCAAGCTAAAGACCAAATATCTGACTCATATTTACCAATCCTATCACTTTCTTCACTAATACAGTTCTGCCGAAGAAGTGTTTGCAGCTCTGGACCAACAAACGCCTGAGCTTCCACTAACTCTGTAACAGCTGAACTCTGACCCATAACTTTTGTCCAAACCCTTCTACCAGCTACTAGAATTTCATTCATGTCAGCTAAAAAGTGGCCATACTCATTGAATCTAAAGCAAGAAGGTGTGAATAAGCCACTCATTAAACATTCAGAATGAAGGCTAATAATTGATTCACAGATATCAAGACCAGCCATTGCAAATATAGGAACTGAACTTTCATCAACAAACCTTAATTTGGCCATACTTTCAGATATATCCCCTTCGTATCTTTCTGATACTAGAAAGAGTAAACCATTTCCCAAATCCAACCACAAACCAAAAAGCTTACAAAGATTACGCTGGTTTGAGGCAGCTCGTATGATATATCTCAGGTCATCTCTGTCCCTACTTTTCATGCAGTATAAAGCCTCCATTACTCTAACAGTGTAACTAGGAACAAATTCAGATTCTTCATGATTCAAATTAGCAAGAAGCAGAAGGCTAACCTGCCATACAAGCGACTAACATCAAGCAGCTAATATTAATAGGTAAATCGAGAAAATTTCACGATATTAGTAGCACGGGGCAAAATACAGAAAATCTCTTAACCTTGATAACATTTAACTCACATCAACATCGTTTCACGGCATTCAACATAGTCTTATCGATTTCTCCAAAACAACAATTTCGCATCACCAATGACCGAAAGTGCCCACATCGATTAATTTATGAGCTCACACAACAAAGCCAGCACATAATATAAAAAAATAGAAACTATCACAATTGCCTTCGCAATCCTTTCACAACATGAAAGAACCCACCTTCTGATCGGATCGAAATGAGCAAGTTAAGTACTTGGACGCATCCAAGTTCCCAAAACGCAAACGGCACCAATCCGCCTGCTCATCCCCATCCGCCAAAACCACGGCATCGGACGGAATCACATCATCCTTCCAGGAATTATAGAACTCCGAATCCCACCGGCGATGGACGAACCCAATCGGAGCCGGCATCGGCGGGTCCGCCGGCAGTCGGACCTCTTTCCGGCCGCCGGGGCCAGGGTCTCGACGAGGCGGAGCAGGTCGATGTTCTTGGGGAGCGCCGACGGGCGGGGCATGGGGGCGAGCTGGGTGCACGCCGGGCACCGGACGGTGCCCGGGAACTGGACGGGGAGGCGGCCGAGGCAGGCTTCGCAGGCGGAGTGGCCGCAAGCGAGGACGCGCGGGATCGCCACGAGGGGATCGTAGGGTTGGAGGCACACCGGGCACTCCGGCGGCTCCATCGCCGCAATCCTCGTCGGCGGCAGCCGATGGGACGGCGACGCTCGGACATGGGGTGGTTTGAATTGGGGGATTATATATTGGGCTTCATAATTGGGCCTAATTGAGTCCTAATTCGGGACTGTTTTTGGGCCAGGAAGGCTTCTATCCTGGGAAGATTTAGGCCCAGATAAAGGACTAAAAGATACTATAAAAAGACAATTACACTGTGGGGGTTAGGTTAGCAAAACCGGTAATCTCAATTAAACCCGGGTTGTAAATATATATTAACGAGTTAGTGAGATGAGTTTTTTAATTGTGGATCATATTACACAATTTTTATACAATTTAGAGCCCAACATTAATTATATTACAATTTAGAGCCCAACAAAAATATGATTCACATGCTCGTGGGCTTAAAAAATAAAAGATATAAAAGATTTACACTAGATATATAATTTAAACTCACTAACAAGTGTAATTTCATTTGCAATAGATTAATCATGTTGTCAATCTATTTTAACCGTGTAAATTAAATTCACAATTTCACGAACCCCCTAGTTTTTGTTTCTATGCAAGTTAATTTCACTATTTAAAATTTAAGTTGTTAAGAATTGGTTTATGTTGATATAAAATATTAATTTTTATTTGTGACTTATTGTTTGCTGAGGATGATCGACATTTGAAGTAAAAGATTTTTTTTCATAATATTTTGAAGTAGCAGTGGAAAATTACATTGGGCATATATATAATTTATAATTTATCTAAGTTTTGTGATAAGATTGATGGAGTCATTTTTTTAAATCAAATAATATTGCTAAAAGGTAGTTTAGTATCACCTCAAAATGAATCTAGCTATTCATTAAAATGACATAATTATAATATTTTTTTCAAACGGGAAAGAAACTATCTTTATCATCTCTCTTCAAATAATCTAAGATCTTATATTAATCTAGATATTCTTTGCATGAAAGGGGTGCCACACAAACCAATCTCAATTTTTCTATCAGTAACAACCAATTAATGATTCTAGAAGTCTCCGGGTAATTTGCTTAGCTAATTAATTAAAAGCTAGTTAATTAGAGCTATCAATTAGCTAGCAACTCTAACTAAGCTATTAATTAATAACAAACCAGAGAAATGACTTCTTGTAACGTTTAGATCCTAATGTTATGAACTTATGAGTAGTTTATTTTTGTCAAAAAAAAGAAACCGATCGACCAAAGGTATGGCAGTTCTAAAAAATCCTCCGTATTTGGCGGTGCAAGCTGTCTGCTAAATCCTAAATCATTTATCTTGAATTAAGAGTTTAATTATTTATTAACTAACTAATTTGGATCAAGTAACGTAGGCAACGTTTAATGCATCTTTTATAACATCCGTTTCCCTCATCCGCAGTTAATCCAAAAGAGCTATTCAGAGGAGCCCTCATGCGGTGTTAATCACTCATATACGTTGTGTGATACTACTAACCAATAAATTGCGCGACTTTCAAACATATTGCCCTTCATTCAAGTATGAATCCCTTCATCATGGCGACAGCCACCAACCGGCGGCTTGCCGTGGTGACGGTGTTCCTGCTGGTGGCCGGCGGCACTGTAAAGGCCGACGAAAACAACTGGGAATCGTGGAGGCAGAAAATGCACGGCTTTGCACCAAAGTGCTACTGTAGGTGCGTTGATAACTACTTGGCCGAGTATTCGTGGTGGTGGGTGCGGTCCTTGCAACAAACTTGGGGATATTTCACCTGGTGCTTCTACGACCAGCTTCCAACCTGCCGCTGTTGTAAGTGCTGATCTCTTCTCAATATGTAAATGATATATAGAAAATTTTCGCAAGGAGTCAAACCCACCATGTTATTCATTTTTAATGAATGCATGCATGCCAGAAAATTTTGAGGTGGAAATATATGTTTTGGACTCGATCTGCAAGCAAATATTGATTCAAGTACTTTGTTCTTGCAAGTTGCAAGATCCTATATATGCGCCATTTTGTCAAATGCTGTTCATTGATCTATTTCTTTCCATAAATTTTGTTGGGTAATATTTTTTATTGGATTTTGTAGTTGCCGGGTAGCCGGCATGCGTAGATTATATTTGTATTTATGAGCCCGGAAGCACTTGGTTTGACAACCGATGGCCTCTTCCTCCGTGGTAAACTTGATAATGTGAACAATGCAAAGTAAGGTATATAGCTAGTTGTTTAATGAAGTCTTCCTAGCTAAACGTGAATTGTGTAACTGTATATTGTTTTACATCTATAATCGACTCTCAAAATAGATGGTTATACTTACTTCATCAACTACATCGAATTAAGATGAAAAATGATGCATCAATTTTGTACTTGCAAGAAAAAAATTAACAAAAAAAGTTCTATTATTTGAATCTACGAGTCTGGACAACAAGTTCTCACATAAAGTTTGACTCGGGAAAGAATCACTTGGCAAATCTTTAACTTTATTAATTAGGTTTTCTTAATTATTAATTGTATTAAAGCGTCTTGTCAATAAAAATCACATAATAATATTTTACTTTGAAGCATGAAATAGAGTGGACTCGATTTTACCTTAAATTTTATTTCTTGAATTAGGGACCCTGATCAATATAGTGTCATCTATTATATATTAAGATTAACTTAAGAAGGATAAATACTAGAGTGGAACCCATTCGATTCCAAGAGTGATTAGAGTCAAAATAAAAATTTAAAGCTATGCTCCATGGGTAGAAGCTAGCCTCATACTCGATAATTATTCAAATAAGAAATCAAAGTTTAAAAATAATAAATAATTATTGAGTTAGTGATGGATACTTGTGTTAGAAATCTTATAACTAGATTTATAGGCTTCAAAGACAAACCCTATAAACTTTTAGTAATCAAGTTTAAACAAACTTGAAGCAAACAACAAAGAAGAAGATAAGCAGCGAGGCAGATAGATAAAAAAAATTCCAACTTTATTAAATATAGTAATTAATTCTCTATATATTCCATAACTTAAACAATACAAAAGACGACTAAAATATATAGTAAGACCTTCTAATGATAAATAAGATACTGAATAAAATACCCATAATTAAATAAACATAAACAAAAAAATAAAACATAATCAACTATAAATTCTAATATAATTAGGCACTAAATAAATAGTCAAGGCTAATAGTAATCAAAGGTTTAGGTACGCAATCCATATCCCATAGATGATATGTAGTGGTCTATCCCCGGTAATCGGTATATAGTTTAGGCTTGTGATGCTGTTCATCGTCCTAACCGAACTGTCTAGGCCGTAGCAAAGCCTTTTACCTGCCTGGAACTGGGACTCATACCCGCCGATTTGGTCGGTAAAAACTTGGAAAGCGTAGCAACGTGTGCGTTTCTCACGAACTGCATCAAGAGCGAAATGTTGAATCATCTCTTAAAAGGATCCACACTCTTCCAGAAAAAAAAAGGGAAAGGATCCACACGCTTCGAAAGGTGAATATGTTTTTGTTCTTTTGTGGCTTGTGGGATTTTGATGGATGACTAGATATTTCGGCCGGCGAAGCCTGTTTCCTTCATTTCGCTACAACATTCGTGGCATGTAGAGGTGTGACCTGCCCGTTGGTGTCCTACCTCCTAACTAGAAGACTTGATGTGTGCCTGCTGCTCGATGACAATTCCAGTCTACATATCATATCACGTTGTCTTTAACGTTCAAAGTTAGATTAATTTAAACGACATTTACAAGTAGCACCCGCAAGGTACGTAATTAACTTTCTTTTTCTCTCCTATATTGTTCATTGCTTGGTGGTGATTTAACTGTTTTCAAAGTGAAAAAAACAATACAAAAACCGGAGCTAAAAGAAAAACAAACAGGTGGCTAATACATATATGTAGAGAGAGAGGAATTTGGAATTTTGCTTTTGAGCTTATAGAAGAACAAGATAGTTGACGCTGATTCTTTGATTAAAGCGGTCCTGGGCAGCAAGGGACTTTAGATAATCAGATTGTCCTTTTCTTATAGCGTGCAAAAAAGTGTAAATATTCTTTTGCTGCGGCTCTGTAGCAAAGCAGGTGAGCTACTTGTACTTAACTTGCGGGAAGATCACAAGTATATATATACGTATATATGTGTGTGCACAATTGATTACATTATTGAGATGCATATATGAGTTTTTCTGATAACTAATTATGATGGGCAAGACTCAAGACATAAAATGGCAAAAAGCTGAGACGAGATCAAGAGTAAAATGCAGGCGCAATTTCCTCACTCTATGGAAGACAAGTGCATTGGACTATAATTTCGAATCAGTGGTAGAGGTAAGAGCAGGGGATTGTCCACTTACTTTATTATACTTCAACTTCAAAATACTCCGCATGTCAAAAGATGAGACACCATCTAACATGTGCCTTGTTGTAAGTGATAATCCCAGGTGCCTCAAAAAATGTAAAAATATAAGGTCCATTGTATTGGTCAACAGATCATGATACCATGCACACAAATTGAAGTACCACAGAAATTGTTTCTTTTGTATCATTTATCAAATAAGTGTAAATGATGCTAATTTTTAGGGGACAACTTTTCATGCGTATAATAAAGTACGCCACATATAAGTATTTTATTATAAGTAAATTGTGCATGTTTTTGTCAAATAATCTAGGGAGAGCGCATGCATGGCCAGGCTAAAAATCTATCGTTTGATAGATTGTTTTTATGGTTTTTCCCTCCCTTAAGGTTGTGATAAACGTGGGATTCGGGTGTATTTAACCCGCTAGCCCGTACCCTTCAATCTTCAGGTATGATTTTCCAGCACAATTCAATTATTTATGCGTAGTCGGCAATTGAAGCACGAATATAGGCCACTCCACTTTTTTTCCAAGCTAGTCCACTCTTATTTTGACTAAGGCAGACAAAAGCAAATGCAGTGTCCATCGACTTTGACTTCAACGCACAAATATGTACACGTTTGATGAAAACGACACGACCGGCTTATGTATCAGGGTGATTATAGTGGGTGTGTAAGAAATTTCCAGGGGCATAGGCACATTCAATGATCCAGGCACGCTGCTGCCACTTTTTCTGTTCGAATCCGCTCACCATCCCTCGCTTATAAATGCCATACAATTGCATCCATGGTTGGATCAAAGCCAACAAAACTGATCAACAAATACTGATCCCTTCCTATCTTGGTCCTCGGGTCTTGTGTCCTAGTGCTCGGGGCTTGCACCCAATTTAAGTGGTACAGTTAATGCAGTTCAGTGCTGCTGTTAGTAGCTGTTCTCAGCTCTGACATTCTCAGAAATCAGAACATCAACAATCCCTCCATATTTCTGCGTTATACATATTTCCTTGAGGTTTCGTCTTTCCTCTCTAAGTGTGCAAAGATGGGCGTAGGCGGAGAGAATGGAGTTGCAAGGAGCTACCAGCAAGTGGTGGCCCTATCCGTGGACGTGGAGCAGCAAACGGTGCAAGCACCCTCCATATGCTTCGACGACGACGGACGTGTGAAGAGAACTGGTGAGGAAGAACAGTAGCTATCGTTTCTTATTGAACTTCGCAGCTTCATGTATCATATATGGTAGATTTTACATCAATTTGCAACGGTCAGGAAATGTTTGGACGGCGAGTGCCCACATAATAACAGCGGTGATTGGGTCTGGAGTGCTCTCCCTGGCCTGGGCAATAGCTCAACTTGGATGGATCGCTGGGCCTGCTGTTATGTTTTTGTTCTCCTTCGTCATCTACTACACGTCTGCACTTCTTGCCGACTGTTACAGGAGTGGTGACCCTGACACCGGCAAGAGAAATTACACGTACATGGATGCAGTCCGAGCTAACCTTGGTAATGTTTCTTTTCTGCTCTAGCGCATGCAAGCATTCAAGCATTATACAGGGCATCTGTTTGATAGTGCTCTGTTTTTCTGTTTCAGGTGGGATGAAGGTGAAGATATGCGGTCTGATACAGTACCTCAATCTGTTTGGCGTTGCCATCGGCTACACTATTGCTGCCTCCATCAGCATGATGTGAGTTTATTATCAGCGGCTGTATTTCTTGTCTGGTATTGTTGTTGTTTGAACTCTTTGAAATGACGATGTGTTTGTAATACATGCAGGGCCATCAAGAGATCCAATTGCTTCCACGAGAGCGGGGGGAAGAGCCCATGTCACATGTCCAGCAACCCATACATGATCATGTTCGGCATCACCCAAATCATCTTCTCCCAGATACCAGACTTCGACCAGATATGGTGGTTGTCTATCGTTGCCGCCGTCATGTCCTTCACCTACTCCTCCGTCGGCCTTGGTCTTGGACTCGCTAAAGTTGCAGGTTAGCAAAATTGCTGCTAACAAGCTCACTCTTCAATCATTGGTTCTAATCATTCGCCAAACAACTATAAGTTAGTAGAATATCTGTGTGTAATTACCATTTCAATGCTTGTGATGAACAGAGACGGGAAGCTTCAAAGGAAGCCTAACTGGTATCAGTATTGGGGCCGTCACCGAGACCCAGAAGATCTGGAGGAGCTTCCAAGCTCTTGGGGACATTGCATTTGCCTACTCATATTCCATCATCCTCATCGAGATTCAGAACACAATCAAATCCCCACCATCCGAGGCTAAAACAATGAAGAAGGCGACGCTGGTGAGCGTGGGAGTGACCACAGCCTTCTACATGTTGTGTGGGTGCATGGGCTATGCAGCCTTCGGCGACATGGCACCCGGCAACCTCCTCACCGGCTTCGGCTTCTTTAACCCTTATTGGCTCCTCGACATCGCCAACGCCGCCATCGTCATCCACCTCGTCGGTGCGTACCAGGTCTACTGCCAGCCCCTCTTCGCCTTCGTGGAGAAGTGGGCGGCCAAGACATGGCCGGATAGCTCTATGATCACCAAGGAGCTTCCCCTGCCTCTACTACTGTGCCGTCCCTTGAGGCTCAACCTTTTCCGTCTTGTGTGGAGGTCGACTTTTGTCGTAGTCACCACCGTTATCTCCATGCTGCTTCCCTTCTTCAACGACGTGGTGGGCATTCTTGGGGCTCTTGGATTCTGGCCTCTCACTGTCTACTTCCCGGTGGAGATGTACATAGCTCAGAAGAAGATACCCAAGTGGAGCACCAAGTGGGTATGCCTCCAAATCCTTAGCATGGCTTGTCTCGTCATCTCTGTTGCAGCTGCGGCCGGCTCCATTGCGGGTGTTGTTCTTGATCTCAAATCTTATCGACCATTCAAGACTAGCTACTGATCAGCTCTTGGAGGAATGGAGGGAAGTGAAGAGCAGATGTATGGTACTCTGTTGGAATGGTTTGCTGGATATGGGTTCCTCTTAATTTTATGATTCTGATCATTCATTAGATTAAAATGCATCTTTGCATTGACTCTTGCATGCGTATCGAGATATAGAGCTGCTATATTTCCCTACAAAAAGAGAGCCGCTATGTATCAAATTATCCATGCATCAGATTGAAAACAAATAGAAACCAATTAAATGAGTTGCTCGATCGTCAACGATAAACTATTTTCAAATGGGAAAAATCGCTTATCTTTGAGTTTTAAAGCAGAAAAGTTTCTTGCACGACCGTGCCCATTCCACCAATTAGCTATCTTAAAAAATAACGGTAAATTTTTTAACAACATTAATGATATAATTATGATTCAAAGTTACAAAATTAATTTTTTTGGTAAACAATCAATCTCCAAAAATAACAATAAATCTTCTAACTAATAATAAAATTAAGATTCAAATAAATATTGAGTCTATTAAATCACAAAATTAACAAATAATATCTTCTTCATATGTATTAGATTTCAAAATATATGCGATATATATAGAAATATATAATTAATAACAACAAACTTCTATTATACTTAAAAATATTTAATAAAAAAAATTATCTTAATATTTTTTTATAAATCAATTTATACATTGCGTGCGAACCTTCACATTCTATAGTTGGCCCATGGCCCGGGTCAGGTTATCCTTTTAAAGATTGGCCTTGTTACGAATTGATGGAAGGTGGGTATGTGGTGTTGGCCGTTTAGTCCTATGTCTGAATTTTACATAAGATGGTTTGTATGATCATTAAAAAAATGGCTAGTCCGTTTAGGATAAGCTCAAGACCTTTCTCATGTTGAGGATAACCTTAGTGATTTTGAGAGTTAAAAATTATAATTAATTTTTTATTACATGTAATAAAAATAACTAACTGAAATCACTAAAACTATCAATTCCATCAATTAGAAACATCGCTAGCCACTTTCTAATATCCATAATATGTATAAAAAATTTACTTTCTTTTTCTACTTAGATTGGCATCGAATTGTAAGACTCCCAAAATACATCAGAGCTGCGCGGGACTGCTCCGAATCTATGACGGGTTTTGGAACGGGGCTGGGTCGGGCTGTGCCTGGCCGGCCCATTTCCCACCTCTAACTGGCAGACGACTCCGTTTCTAAGTTCCATTAATTATTATTCCCTAAAAGTTTGTACAACCTCAACCTTCCATTGGAAAGATTTTGATAAACCTTTTCCTCCGTTTTCAATGCAGAAAGATCTCGCTTCACGAGTCCAAAACTCTCCAATATAAACTTTTCAAGTCAAACAGGTTAGCAAAAAAAGATTCTATTGTGTTCCGTAGGCAAATAGAAATGGTGAAAAGCAAGAGCCCACAAAATTCAGGCAAATGTTACAACCCATGCCATCCATCAATCAGCAAATCTGATCTCTCATTAGTGGGTGAGCAGATTTTCTTCGAACTAACGAAATGTACTCCATCGACTTATCTCGAGTGCCTTCCACACGCACTGGGCTTTTTATGGGTTCAAAAATCAAGATCAAGGAAGGACTTCGCCAATATTAATGGTTGACAATGGAAGATACAATAGGGCAAGTGTGGGCGTGTAACTATTGTTGACTACATTCAGCCCAACATATGCACCAGACCCACTTGGGGAAACCGGTCAATTCTGGTGGGGAGAGAACGCGGCGCGAGAGGAAGAGGACGCCCCCACACTGTCAACCGGGAGCGTGCATGCGTTCCTCCATGGCCCAGGTGGCCCTTGTGATCACAAAGAGATAGCACAAATCTAAATGTTTTCCATACAAAAAAGGGTAAGAGCCAAGAAGGAAGTTCCCCATTCTCGTCTGCTAGCCAAAGCTAGGGGGCCTCGGAGTTGGAATGTGTTGGTGGGTTTGTCAGTGATAAGCTTAGGTAGCCGTCCACTGCATGTTAATGGACGTGACGGACCACCTTGCTCGCCGACCTCCTTGTAACGAAGTTCATGTGTCTTGCGTTCTCTATCTACTTCATCTCACCGTTAAAGTCATGTTGAATTATTGTTACTTTGATCGTCTTTTGCCAACAATTTTCTATTAGTGCCGATCGACAAGCAAACACAAGTAGCGTGGCTGGCTATCTGGAGTGCTTCCAAAAACCGAATTATAGATTGATCGGATGCTGGCGGGAAAGCGGGGTTTACGCAATGACATAATTATAAACGCTCAAAAAAACAAAACTATCTGACGAGCGCAAGATTCCATATTGTTTCAAGCCCTTCTTTCTCACACCTAAACAGATACAATAGACAGTGAAAACAGCATCATACAAAACAAAAGAGTGACAGCCGGGTGTTGTCAATTGTCATGTGGATATGTTCTTCCCTGATCACGACGTTGTACTCTTAATTGTTTTTTTTAAAGAACACTTTTTCTTCTCGATTTGACTTGCGTGATTGAGCACAATTATGACGGATTACGCTAGCAGAAAAAAGACTAAACAAGACATTGATCACCAACTCGTTTGATCAGGAGCTGCCTGAGAATGGCCGGTATGTCTTGAGGTCGAGAACGACGCCGGCGATGGAGCCGGCGGCGGCAGCGATAGAGATGATGAGGCAAGCAATGCTAAGGATTTGAAGGGATACCCACTTGGTGCTCCACTTGGGTATCTTCCTCTGAACGATATACATCTCCACCGGGAAGTAGACAGTGAGAGGCCAGAAGCCGAGAGCTCCGAGCAAGCCCACCACGTCGTTGAAGAAGGGGAGCAGCATGGAGATGACGGTGGTGAGGACAACGAAGGCGGAACGCCATACGAGGCGGAAGAGGTTGAGGTTGTAGGCGCGGTAGAAGGGGATGGGGACGCGGATCTCCTTGCTTATGAAGCTGCTCTGCGGCCATGTCTGGTTAGCGTGCCTCTCGACGAAGGCGAAGAGGGGCTGGCAGTAGACCTGGTATGCTCCGACGAGGTGGATGACTATGGCGGCGTTGGCGATGTCGAGGAGCCAGTAGGGGTCGAAGAAGCCGAAGCCGGTGAGGAGGTTGCCGGGAGCCATGTCGCCGAAGGCTGCGTAGCCCATGCACCCGCATAGCATGTAGAAGGCGGTGGTCACTGCGACGCTTAGAAGGGTCGCCCGTTTCATCGTCTTTGCTTCCGATGGTGGAGATTTGATTGTGTCCTGTTCACAGCAGTATCAAAAAATCTGTGTTTCGATTGGTTTACTTGTTTATGTTGGATGAACGAGTGGTCACCTGAATTTCAATGAGGATGATGGAGTAGGAGTAGGCAAAGGCAATGTCCCCGAGAGCTTGGAAGCTCCTCCAAACCTTTTGGGTTTCGGTCACTGTTCCAATGCTGATTCCGGTGAGGCTTCCTTTGAAGCTCCCCGTCTCTGTTTCCATAGAAACGCAATGACATGAGTATGATGATTATATTAAAGAAACGGATATCTTAAACAAGTATATGTGAAGTGATCGAAAGAATAAGGCCAACCTGCAACTTTGGCAACTCCGAGGGCGAGGCCGATTGATGAGTAGGTGAAGGACATCACCGCGGCGACAATGGAGAGCCACCATACTTGATCAAAATCTGGTATCTGAGAAAATATGATTTCAGATAATCCGAATATGATCATGTAGGTGTTGCTGGACGTGTGGCACGGGCTACTCTCGCCTTTCTTGTGGAAACAGTTGGATCTTTTTATTGCCCTGCATCATCATCCGAACCATCTATAATCTTCAAATCCGTCCAACACACTATTTCCTCCTTCGAATTTGAATATTTGATTCTACGAAACTTACATCATGCTGATTGTTGCAGCAATGGTATATCCTATGGCGACTCCAAACAGGTTGAGATACTGGATGAATCCGCATATCTTAACCTTCATTCCACCTGAACAGAAAGCAGTGCACCATGGACTACTTTTCTTGATGGAAATTCGAAAGGTGTATCCAATGGCGGGTGAAGAAACAAGAGACGTTTACCGAGGTTAGCACGAACAGCATCCATGTAGTTGTAGTTCCTCTTGCCGGAGAGGGGGTCGCCGGACCTGTAGCAGTCGGACAGAAGCGCCGAAGTGTAATAGGTGACGAAGGAAAACAAGAACATCACAGCAGGCCCGGCAACCCATCCAAGCTGCGCAATTGCCCAAGCAAGGGAGAGCACGCCGGAGCCAATGACAGCCGTGATGATGTGCGCGCTCGCCGTCCATACGGTTCCTGCACTAACAAGAAAGATTGGTTGATCATCATATATCATAAATATGCACTAAATTTTCCCGAAGTTATAGACGTGAACGCAAGGAGAAGTAAATATGTCAGCTCACCTGTTCGCTTGATCCGGCCGTCATCGTCGTAGCCGGCGGAGAGAGCTTGGTGCTCAACATCCATTGCAGCAACACCATTCTCACCGCCAACACCCATCTTGAAACTCGAAGTCAAGCCCACTAAAATAGTATCAAAAGATCAGCAAGAGTTCAATTTGTGCCTGTCGTCAATACTATGGCAGATAAGGATGCAATGCACCGCCCGACGCTCCCAGAAACCAACCAAAGGCGTGGTTCGCCCGGTGATTAATTGAACAAGTGACAGAGCTGAAGACCAAAGAAAGAGACGTCTTGCAGCAGAGTACTCAAGGTCTGCCTTGCAATCACAAGGAAAGACAGAAGACTAGAGAAGAAAAAGAACGAGGGGTAGTAGTAGAGAGAAAGATTGAATGAGATGGTCGTAATTAGGTTGTGCCATGTGTGGTAGTATATATAACGAAAGTCCGCCGGAAAATGAGGCAGACCTACGTCGTCGAGACGACTAAAATTGCGTGAACGTTGTTGCCAACAACCGACTAATTTTCTAATCACTCATTCCCCTCTCTCAAGTGGGACTGCAAAGTCGAACACATGTTTGTTCAAGTCGCAAGTCTCAGAGACAACCCTGCCCATGCACATAATTAATTTTGTGCAGTTGCCGCATCCAATAATTCACAGATGATCGAGGCTCGTCGAATAAAAAAAATGTGGCTCTTGGTAAATGTTTTCATGGGAATAACCATATAACAATATATATGTTAAAGCTATTGTTACCTTATTTCTTTTCTCGATGCTTCTCTGACGGTCTTAAATTTGCTTCAACTTAAAGAGGGCTTTAAAGATCGGAGGGGTTGGGCAGAGTAATGTGCAGAGGTGTGTCCCGTCTGGCTGATCGATCGATCGATCGATCCTGAGTTTATATAGCAGAACTGCACGCAGTAAGTGGCATGGATTCCCCTCTTTTGGCCCGTTGCGCGTGTGTGGTTTGGTGACCATCGTTGATGAGAAGGAATAGGTTCTTGTATGCTTAGTTTATGCTCTCGTTGGACTGATAACTACACAATTAGCTTCTTTCTAAATGAAATGGTTGGTTTGTGTGAGAAGCCAACTTTTGTCACCGTTAAAATTTAAATCATTGCTTGGAGAGCATCGCTTTATTAATTCCCAACGACTGCGGAAAAGATCATTCTCTTCGAATTAGTTTGAACAAGTTTACAACGTAGACGCCACGTGCAGATGATCAACTTCAGCGAATGAGCAGACGTGGGCTGATCAGCAACGTTGGATAGTAATGTGTTTAAGTGGTCTTGAAAAAATTAGATACTTCCAAGCGAAAAACTTTATTAATCATCCTTTTTCTAAACCGGAAAGAAATTAATAGTGACTCATCAAATTAATGATATATGATCAAAACCAAAATAAGACGAGACTATGATAAGCTTAAGAGGAGTCGCCGACAATCGTCCAAAAGTCGAAGTTTAGCAGAAATGTTTGAATTGGTTCTCTAGAGGTTGTTGTTATCTTCTTCGATTCGCTGCGTACACGGTCCAAAGTCGTAAGCCCACTTGAAAGGGATGGCGACGATGTAGCGTGCAATATGTTTAGACGAGGGCGTCCCTGTTCATTACTTTTAATCCAGATTACGTGATTCCTCATCATCTTCTGCCGTGTTGGAGATTGGTGGATAGATGGAGTGAAATACTGACGCAGGATGGCTACATTTCACATGTAGCTTTCATCTGCTCCGATTTACACAACACCCACTAATTAATGGCTAGTTTTAAATTCTTCGACCAGGAAAAAATGGGTTCTAGGTTTTCTTTTTAATCTGCGGACTTGCAACAAATTTAGGATCATCGATATGGTTGGTTCTTTCTTGGTGTTAAGAAGGATAGGTATGTCACGTTTTATTATTTTTACTAAGGTGTATATATGTCTTAAGCAAGTTCAGGATGTAAGATAAGCTTTAATGCATGCATAGGAGTCTCAAGGAGATCAGCAAGGGGGTGGCGAACCGAGTCGTCGGTTCAAAAATGGGTTCAAGCTGAGCATGAAAAGTGCCCCATGACCCGAGCTTTCGATCAGCTCAGCTGACAGGCCACTAGCACAGCTCAGGTTGGCCTCCGCCTGCAGGTTCGTCCGAAGTCATGCCCAGCTCGAGCTCAGCTGAGCTTGACTCAATTCAAGGACTTTAAAAAACAAAAAGATCACTAAAAATCAATAGATATGTGTAAAGAAATATTTAATTTGTTAACGACTTATCTAATTAAAATGGGTAACTTGTGTACTACCTTAAATTTTATTTGATTTCACAGAGTTGATTTTTAAAAAATCAGCTAAATTCGATTGCCAGACCTATAAATTCACTGAACACTAATTGTTCTCCGGTCAAAATCGACATGGTATTCGGTTCGGGTTTCCTTTAAGGGTTGGATTGTGCATCACGTACTGGATAAGGATAGTGCTTTGACTAACAAATGACGTCGATGGGGAGTATGAAATACGATGTCTAATCAAGGAATAAGCATTAGCCAGATACGCTGGCCATCTAGATTAGTGGTTGATGTTAGAATATCAGAGCATACGAATGTACTGTGTAGAGGGGTCCTGAAAACTACCAAACATTGGCAATCAGTAGATACAATGCCGGGGAAGAGTATTATAATTTGCGCCACCTACCCACAATACAAATTCTAATTGACAACCTTTTTGACCGGAGAATTGAGAACCCTCGCATGTACATTATTAAGTTAGAAATAAAAAAATAAATTGACATTAAACTTCGCATTTTATGAGTCGCCTAGCTAAGAAAATAATTCTGGGATTGAACTTCTTAAGTCATCGAGACGACAAAAGGTATCCGTTTATATATATGTGAAGTGAATTCTAAGCATGGCAATACTCCAAAGTCTCCTAAATAAAGAGCGCAGTTTTCTTTGATTGTCGCATCTTAGTTTGCAGTGTTCTTATGCATGAGTTTAAACAAATTACTTGTTTAAGCATTGGCATTGCCAATCCCGGATAGAATAACCATGCATCCGACTGATTTTTCCATCATGTGATTGTCCACACTAATATTGTTGTAGCTGCTCCAGACTCATTTTGTCCCGCATCTTCTTCTCAGTTATACGAACACTAGCTTGCTGGTGAAAACTTTTATACATACGCCCAATAGACATTAGAAAAGCTATAAAAGTTATTACAATATAATTAATCATTTTTTCTAGTTTTGCTAAATCAACAATATAACTTTATAAGTTTTATATTTACAAATTTTATGTCTGAAATGATTCTGATTCGGTTTTGCCCGAGTTGACTCTTCACAAAACTTGTTTTGGAACCTGAGTCAAACCGAAATAGCTTAATTAGTTCCACTCAAAAATATTTTTTATTATTGGCTAAGCTAATCATTTCATGTTCATGAGGTATAATATTATTCAAAAGTGATTAACTATTAGCCACATTGAAACTTCTCGGTATTTAACTAAGAGTAGTTTCACTTCTTTTTTGAGAGAGAATTCCTGAATGAATTTTAGAAGGGAAAAAAGTGAGAGAGGATGGAAAGCAAAGGAGAATGACGAGAGGCCACAATACTAGCCTACATTTTGAATGGGCAATGCATGATTTTTCCAACTTCATTAGACGGTTGTGGCCGAAGGCTGCGGTCAACTTGGACAGACAATAATTTTGGTTGTTGCTAGTTTTCGCTTCCAACTTGGCACGCAGACACTCAAAAGAATGCCCACAGGTTGCAAGTTCTTTTTTGGAGATTACTACTAAGGCCTAATATTAACTAAGTTCTTCTTTGGAGACTACTACTAATTAAGTGCTTATATTTAGTAGCTCAAGATTTTATACAGGGGGCCTGTGAGAGAATTTGTTTTAAATAAAAGTAAATGCGGTACCTTAACATTAAGAGGTATGTGAATCTTAAATTAATCGCGATATAAATAACATAAAAAACATTAAAAAAATAAAAAATAAAAAGAACACGAAGATTCTGATAAGATCAATATTATGCATGGGATAAATCTCATCTTTTTGCTTAAAAACTATAGAAACAAAAGCCTCCAAAACATTAATCCCTTGTTTTCTTAGTTTCTTTGCTTCCCCCTTCCCCCACATCATAATTTATTCATCATAAGCTAAGAACGAACAAGAAGAAGCTTTTGGTCGCTACCATAAAAACTATTAATTAACACTTTGAAACACATAATAATTCTGCTCCATAGCAAAAAAAGCTAATTTTGGCGTTTCAACTCTTGCTCGTTACTGAGTAGCTGACGACGAATGGTGAGAAGTCTATAACACATTTACTTACAAGTAAATGTAGTATGGATATGCTTAAATGGTTGCCTGCATAGTGATTAGAAGTAGGTAGTTTTATGCAGTTATTATTGCTATTTTGTCTCTAAAATTTTTTTCATTTATCCTAAATTTCTTAATTAACACAAATTATGTTCGTATCAAATGGAATGTCATCAAGGATTCCTTTCCTTGATACGCTCCAAGCTACTATACTCAAGCTGTAAAATTTCTTAATTAGCACGAATTTATGTTCATTAGTTTGTCAGAAAAATAATTTGCAGCAATAGATCACATGTAATTTGACATCAATATGATTTTCTTTTGATCCTTATCATGATATATAAGACTTTATAATGGCTAGGGATTTGAGTGGACCGTCATATTAGAACAACTCGATCATGTGGACAAAGCTGTTATGTGCATGGTTGGAGTTGGAAGTCAATTAATTTGATTATTTATTTCAAATACAAATAATGAATGTATATTTAATTTTAATAAAAAAATCATTTTAAAATACAATTTTTATATTAAAATATTAAAAATAAGTAAAACTTTTAATCAAATAGGTATTAATAAGTAAAAGATTTTAATTTGAGTAAAATTTTAATATTTAATTAACTGGAATTTAAATATTAAAAATTCAGATAAGAAACTTTAATTGAGTAACGTGAGTATAAATATATAAGTAAAATTTAACTTTTGAATGTTTTCTAAGTTTGGGTGGAATTGCACGCCAAAGTCCAAAGTGTTATAAATAATAAATAACATATTAATAAAATTTGAAATTAAATATTAATGGGTCCTCAAAGCTAAATTTGTGGGCCAAATCAATTATAACGCAAGACCCAAAATAATGAAGTGGGACAAGAGGTCGTCGTGCTCATAATTTGAAGGCGGCCATAAATGGTAGTTTATTCTCCCATTCACCCTACAATTCAATTCAATTAATTGGCAACAAGATCCACACCGTACAAGGTCTACCAAATCGATCATATTAAATTCTTTACTGTTGGCCATAAATGGTAGTTTATTCTCCCATTCACCCTACAATTCAATTCAATTAAATGGCAGCAAGATCTACACCGTACAAGGTCTACCAAATCGGTCATATTAAATTCTTTACCGTTGGCTGAGTTACAATTAGATGCATGAGTTGAATAGGTCACTATAAACTAGAATGGTTAATTGAGCAAGTTAATTTACGAATATTTAATATTTAGTTTAGCTTAACTTAACTCGAAACTCGACATTTAAATGTTTGACTTGAACTCAAATCTTACGAGCCGATCTTGAGCAAGGTCATGTTCGACTTAACTCGGTTATAACTCGAACTCGACTCGATAAAATAATATAATAATATAGTCTTTATATTATATATATATATATATATATATGCAATATAATAACAAATAAGCAAGATAGTTGAGATGTTAAATATTTACCTTGATGACTTTAAGGTTACGGGTTAAAACCGTAGTTTTGATTTTTAATCGAACTGAGCTCACAAAAATTAAACAGTTTAAGTATATTCGAGCTCGAACTATTCTCGCTAGCACCCCTAAAAACCAAAGACTATAATATATTCTGTAATATAAAAATATCTTTGGATTAATAAATTTTTAAAAAATTTAATTACATCAAATATTTTTTGGCTTTAGAAAAGAATATTTTTTAAAGATATTATGTATAGTTTTTTTTTTTTGACGATAAAAAATACATACACCCTCACTCGCCTACCCACCACCCACTCCACTCCACTCCACTTCATCACATGTTTACCAAACCACCATCCTGAAAATAAACTCGTAATAGCAGACCACCTATTCTTCATATCTTTTACTTATTAATGACCATTGAGTAGAATGTTATGGCCTTTTAAAAATGTATAATATATATTTAGTCAATGAGGTAGTTAAATAATTATTTGTAACATCTTCTACTCGCACATAATATACGTACAAATAGCCTATCATGGGCATACATTTAAATATCATAGCCTCTCTTTTACATATAATAACTCTAACTTAGTCTAATAAAACCACCAAGGACACAAATAATATAAAACAAAAATAAGAATTTGTTAGCAAAAGCATAGCATACAGTGTGTGTACACTTGATGTGTCTCGTGTACACTCGATGTCTCATATGATTGTAGAGTCACATTATGTTCTGCTTATAGTATATTAATGAGTATATTTTGGTTATAAATAGTTTAAATGGTAATATCTTTTCAGCTAATGACTATTTAATAAAATATTATAACCTTTAAAAGAGATGTAATAAATGGGAAATAATATATCTCTAATTACTCTTCCTCATTATTGAGGGTATGGTCTTAATTACTCTTCCTATTTATGTTTTTAAGTTAGCGAAGACCTGCCAAAGTAAACCACATTTCGAAGCAAAAAATGAGCCACAATGGCTGTGAACGAAAGGGAATGACACGTACTGCGCAATCATCAAACCATTTTGGACGTTATGCTTCCGTGAACAGAGTTCAGCAGTGACAATGGGCTTAAGGCCCAGCTTCGTATAAATCTTGGATACCCTTGTTTGATGAAGCTTGGAAGATATTTATTTTTAACAACTAGAGACCTCAGTCACCTCACTACTGATCAGTTACTGGGCTCGAACCAAAGTCATAATGGCCTAGAAGGCCCAGCTACTCATTAATCTTGGATACCCATGTGCATGAAATGAGTAAGGTATTGGAAAATTTTTAGCCACCCCCTGTTAGATTGATCCATTTGAAGCATACTTGACTTCCACTAACTTTATTATCAAATAGGAAAGTTAATTCCATTTTATTACAAAGTAGAACATTAGATTGGAAACTTGCTTACTATAACTAGAAAAACGCACGTGCACAACTATTATATATTAAGTATATTTTTTATATACATTTAGTGAATTTTATGATACCTAGATGACATAACCTAAAAAATTTGGTTAATGAAAACTTGGTTACTATAACTAAAAAACTCATATGCATGATCGTCATATATTAAGTATATTTTTATATACACTTATTGGGTTTTATTATGCATGAATGACACAACCAAAAAAAACTTGGATGGCACAACCCAAAAAACCCATGAAGTTGAATACTTAATATGAACTTATAAAAAAATTCGGTTGGCATAACTTAAAAAGCTTATATGCACAATATTTTATCCTTTATTATTTATTAACTTGAAAATTCAATAAAAATTTATAAAGAAGTTTGGTTGACGTAACTCAAAATACCCACATTCATGAAATTTTATCTTTTATTATAAGTTTACTTGAATACCCAATAATAACTTATAAAGAAACTCGATTGACACAACTTTAAAATCCTACATGTACGTAATTTTATCTTTTATTGTATATTAAATTGACGATTCAAAAAAACTTATAAAGAAAGTCAGTTGAGATAACTTAGAAAATTAACATGTACAAAATTTTATTTTTCATTATATATTAACTTGAAGACCCATAACGAACTTATGAACAAATTAGTTTGCATAACTTAAAACTCACATAGATGAAATTTTATCTTCTATTGTATGCCAACCAAGTTTATATATTAAAAAATAAAATTTCGTGCACGTGGGTTTTTTAAGTGATGCCAACCAAATTTCTTTATAAGTTTTTATTAAGTTTTTAAGTTAATATATAATAAAAGATAATATTTTGTGCACGTGGAAGATAAAATTTTGTCCACGTGAGTTTTTTAAGTTATGTAACCGAGTTTTTTATAAATTCTTTTTGGGTTTTAAAATTAATATATCATGAAAGATAAAACTTCGTACATATGGGTTTTTTAAAGTTATACCAACTAAATTTCTTATAAGTTTTATTGAGTTTTAAAGTTAATATAAAATAAAAGACTAAATTTAGTGCATGCAGGTTTTTTAATTAGGCCTGTTGAGTTTCTTATAAGTTTTTATTGGATTTTAAAATTAATATATAATAAAATATAAAATTTAGAACATATAGGTTTTTTAAGTTATTCCTATTGAGTTTCTTATTACTTCTTGTTGAGTTTTTAAGTTAGAAATTAAAATTTCATATATGCGGGCTAGTTATGCCAATCGAGTTTTATTGTGATGTTAACCTTTATTTTCTTATTTGTTGAAATAGTTAATAAAAGTCCATGCAAGTTTTAAATAACTCAATTAAATTAAGCCCAACAGAATTATTTACTTTTCCTCTTTATTGAGATGGTCAGTAGATGTCCACGTAAACCTCGAATTGGGCCTAATAAAATAGGGCTAAAAAAAATAAAGCGTAACTAAAAATTTTCTCGAGGTATTAGCCTATTACGTCACACTGCACGATTCTTAACGGTAGGCGTAGAATTGTGTAGCGTGACTAAAAGAGGCATCTATAATATTTGTTATCCATTAATAATTAAGCTTAGACCTGGACTTAAAAAACACATCTGTACTATTTGTTATCCATTAAGGGTTAGGCTTTTGGTAGCGTGACTACAAAAGAATAAAAAGAAAAACATCTAGGCTATTTGTAATCCATTAAGGGTTAGTGTTAGGGTTTAGTTTGTGGGACGGATGAGAGCTAAGGTTTGGCAGTTGTTCCGAGCATTCCCGCGTCCAAGTCGGGTAGGGTGCTATCCGAGTGGTGAACAATCTACCAAGCGTATTTTCGTGTTAGTGTGAAGTGCATTGTGGTGCATGGGGTCTATCGGGCGAGTTGCTGTATCGAGCGAGATATCGGGCAGTACCGATAGCAGTTGGGTAGCGGACATGATTGGTAACAAGTACCGAGCACTGCTACCGTGTACTGAGCGTGGTGCGGGTTCCAGGTGCGTGACGGGTCAGGCTTAGCCGGGACGTTCTATCGAGCATCATGTGCGGATAGAAGTTGCGGGTTCCTGATGCGTAGGGTACGAGTGACCGAGCGTGCTAGGCGCCAGGGCCGGGTACTACCGTGCGACATGCGGTAGTCACGGGTGCGCAGGTGTGCGAGTGACCAAGCCAAGGTGCGGTAGGGGTTATCGTGCACGCGCATGGGTGCTGTGGAACAGACGGACCAGGGTTCGATATTGGGGTCGCTGGGTCGAGCCAGGCGACCATGCCACATCCAGGAAGTTGATGAGGCATTTGCGCCACACCCAAGGGAGGGTCTTTCTGGTAATTCTGCTGGAACACCAAGGGAGTCGATGACAAGGCTTGGAGGATGGGAGCCGTTGATCAAGACTTCGATGGTGAGGATGCAAGCTGATGAGGTGTCACACTATGACCGGGATGTCTATATAAGGAGGTGCCATCCTTATGTAGAGATCAGACAAGATGAGAACAACAAGAGAAGTGTGTGTGTGAGTGATCTTAGTGGAGGGGAGAAACTTGGCCGGGCAAGGGGACGCCTTGGGGTTACTGCAGTCAGGCCGAAGGTCGGTCTGGAACTTCAAGGGGGACTACCGGGATAGTCGACGTCCGCCTTTAGGGTCAAGGCTCACAAACCAGTTGTTTGGCAACCCTGCACGGTGAACCGAGAGTTGGGTGAAGTCCTGTCGAGTGAGGGTCGAGAGGTTCGGTCGTGCGGTTTGCATGTCCACGACCGACAGGTAGTCTAGAGTAGGATTACTTGTATATCCTGTATTCATACTAGTGGAATAGAGGTTGGGAAGAGTTCCTATAATTCTTGTGGTGTATGCGTCGTGTTTGGCCACCAGGGTTAGACTTGTGATTCCAAGGTCTCTTGGTACGGAGATTGGTGATCGGTACATGAGACGTGTAGTCATTGTGGCTTGGTGATTGGTGTGTGTGTTCGGTACAATCGCGGGTAGCCTGATACCGGTACTAGTGGCACTAGTAGCTAGGCGTGGTACCGGGACTGGGTTCGTGCGGAATTTGCAAGTATGTGATTCGAGGCTATTGTGCACCACAACACATTGGTGTGTGCGGAGGTGGTGTTGGCTGGTGTTTCCAGGGAGGGAAACACGCCGCACGGAGGCAGTTAAGGCAAAAAATTTAAACCCTAAATTGACCCCTGTTGTAAAACCCACGATTCGAGTTAGGGTTTTATATTCAGAACCGGTCGAGTCGACCGTTATTTTTTGAATTGAGTCAGTTTCAAGACACGTGTACCGAGCCGACGCCGGTCGCGTGTATGAGCTATGAGGGTCATGCGTACCCAAATATATGATGATAACGCCATGAACACAACAGAACAGAATGAGTTATCAGAATATATGAGAGTATGCCAGTGATTTTTTATTTTTATTTTTACATATAATGGATCGTAGAATTAGTTTTAGGTCGTTTATTGCGTCAGGATGCGTTACAGGCATTTCGGGTGGGTTGATATCTCTAGAGCATATCATTATGATTTTTTTTGATGTTGTTTGATTTTACGGGATTTTTCCCGATTTTTATGAATTTTTTAGGATTTAATACGACCTAGTTATTATACTTGACTCGAGCCGGAGACAAGTCAAGTCTTAATTACAAGTTTGCCACCCAACCTTTCTTCTCCACGACGACATTTTCTCCCCACGCCCAAACCCCGACGCCGCCACTGTGCAGCGTCGCCGCCGCCGCTGTCGGCGCCGCCCGGCCGCCGATCGTCGCCGATCGTCGCCGCCCAGCTCCGCCACGGCGTCGCCGTGCCGCCCCGACCAGCCCCGGCCGCTGCCAGGCCGCCGCAACGTCGGAATCGGCTCGCCTAGCGCCGCGGCTACATTTCGGTCGCGTCACCGATTCTGCCGCAGGCGAGCATCGCCACCACGATCAGGTGGTCGCCTCAGCACCCTCGACCACCTAGTGACACTTCCTGACCGGAGCGGAGGCCGTCGCCGCCGTGGTCGGCCAGATCTAGCAACCACCACGGCCGGCCTCTGTTTTGCCATTTTCCGGCGAGTCGCCGCCTCCATTGGCCACGCTGAGGTCATAGATGAGTCGGGGCCGCCGAGCCGGTTCCGAGGGTACCCAACACGACCCCTTTCCGACCAGTAGACGTTGCCGGCGATTGTCGCCGGAAAACCACCGGAAGTCGCTGGAAAACCGCCGGAAAAATCGGAATTTTTGGGATTCGCCGGAATCCAGCGGATCTTCCGCGGGGCTCACCCAGTGGAGCCCGATCGAACGTCGGACGCCGAGGAGCGCCGAATTCGAGCTCCGAGACGCGCGACGGAACCCTAGCCGTCGCCGATTGCCGACGACGTGAGGTATAATTACCTCCGATTGAGTTATTTAAAATTGAATATGATTGTTAGCATAGCATGCTAGAATTAACTAGTTGTCATGATGAATGTTAACACAGTATGCTAGATTTGATTAACCGTCATGAGTAATGCCTAATTATGAGTAAATGGATGATTGTATGATTTGGGTAATTGCGAATGAACAGTAAGTAGTCTAATGAAGTAGATCAGGTCAGAGCATGATAAGTGACCACGACATAAGTTATAGACATGTAATAAAGTTAGTATAAATAGGATGAGCTAGGATTAATTAATTTTTATGATTTTCTGATTGTTATGTTGATGAATGATTGCATTGCGATTGTGATGTTATTGAGTTTGATGCATCATTTAGTTGGCGGGCGTTAGTATTTAGTTTTGATGTGTAGGTACGGAGTAGGAGCTTGCCGCCTAGGCGCGATGAGACGCTTGGAGCTTCTACCAGGTCCGTTTAGGACTCGTCTGTTTTAATCTTTTCTATTGTATGTTTGATTTATTGTCTGCAGGACGGGTTATGTGGCGTTTTATCGGATCCCACTTAACTCGGGCCATTTAATCGAACATTTTCCGGATTAATAACCCCTCGAGGATGAGATCCCTCGAGGTTGATTTCGAAAACAAGATCCACCAAAAGTTGCCTTCGGGCCTATTATGTAACTCCCTACCTAAGCCTATATATATATAGTTTTCGTGTTTCTGTGAGACGAGAGATGGAGAAATCGACTGCACGTACCATGCAGAGGATGCCGTGACAGTCAAAGCGGGCTCTGGATTAGTGCCAGCGGACTGTTCCATTCCCGAGGGATCCTGACAACTCCGCGTTTGAGTTCCTCACACCCGGAGAACGTGGAGGTTTACGGGTACTGTTTAGTACAGCGCATGTCTGGACTTGTGGTTCAAAGGGTACTAAAGGCGACTGCCTGAGAGTACTCGGCCTTCGTGCTCAAGGCCAGGAGAAATTTGGAGGTAAGGAGAGGGCTTGAGGATAAAGTTTCACGAGAAGTACTGAAAAAGAAGTGCTGAGAGTAGCACAGTACCAGCAGCAGTAAGTTCGGGATGCTACCGGGTCTGCAGCCCAGTGGCTCCTCAGTAGTGCCCTTCAGAGTGTTCTTGAGGAAGTATATGTTTTCTTTCAGATGAGAGTTTGCTCTCATAGCCAGTTTGTTATAGTTATTTTATTTTCCGGACCAGTAACGCTTGTTACTGACGTTTTTCTTATATATATGTAGGTGATAAGCACGAGATGGATGAGCCAGTTTGGACGGAGGAGCAATGAGGTCTTGTACACACACACATGTTAGATTTCTGAATGTTTAATATTGTATTCTTATGTTATTATATTGTGAATGACATGAGTAAATGTTTGAACACGATGATATGATGTGAATGAAATGCTAAGACAAGATAATAGAATGCAAAATATGATCAGAGTTGAGCAGCGGAAGCGTAGTGGGTTGAGACCCGAGCTTCAGAATGAATTCATAAGATGTTAGATTTTGTGTGATTGTTAATGAATGCCGACATATTTGTATATATATTATTTTGACAGGGTGTGCCCATAATTGCACTTTTAGGGGAGACTCTGTTAGTTTTACTTCAGAATTTTCATCGATTTTGCTCGTAATTGTGATGGTGTGAAATTTAATTTGCATGTTATTCATGTAGTACCATGTTAGGATTTTGTGCATGCATTCATTCATGACAGATCGTATCTTCATCTTAAGACGCCGAGATTGGATCTGCACGAGTTAGGTTCGTGTTAGCCGACCTAACCGGGGCCTGTAACATGCCGGTTTGGTTCACGAGTGTGAACCGGATTTGGGGTGTTACACCTGTGACAGTTAGCCTTAGACTAGGTGGGACCTGATACCTTCCTAGTCTATGCTCGTTGAAGTAGGGATTATAGATACACGTAAGGATAGTGTTGGTTGGGGTGCATCAAACAATATATTATTTATGTTCGTCCGAGTAAAAAAGTCTCTTATTTATAGGCAAAATCCTTTGGTTCGTTTAATATTTGGTTGAGTTTAAAACTTGTATCATTTTATACTTTTTCTCTTTTCTCATCTTATATCTTTTTATAAAAAACTGTATAAAATTGTGCCTCATTCATATCTCTATAATTTTTCTTCTGGAAAATTATTATAAAAATCAATGTAATTATTTTTTAAAATATTTCACGAGAAAGCTAAGTCCCTAAGTTTTATAATGTATGCAAGGTTTTGTCAATTTTTCTAATTTTAATTGAATAACAAACATTGAAAATATCACTAATATCATTTTATGATTGTTGTCGTTTGTTCAATTGAATATTTCATAGGAGGGAAAAGAAAAAAAGGATTCTATTTGGTTTTACTTAGCCATAATTGATTAATCGAGTTTGATCATATACCTACCTTTAGAGTTGCATTAAGACAATAAAAAATACAAGAAAATCATTTATAAGAAATAGTTTAGTTATAATTCTAGATTTTAAATTGATTCAAGTCTCACTAGCTTTCCTACTAAGAACAAGTTTGATTTAGATAACACTTTCTTTAGCTAATCACTTTATAGTTTTGAAGTTAGAACTTATTACCATAAAATAAAATAAAATAAAATAATAATAATAATAATAATAATAATATGTTTAATTTGAATATTATGTAATGCAAAATGCAAAGCAACCACACTTTGACCAACAAGAGCCGCTAAACACCTCCCACGAGAAAAGTCAGGTCTGACGCACCCAACCATGCCAAGTTGATCCCAAGACACCCCCACTCACACGCACCTTCTCGTAGTCGTAGTTGTGGTGGAGCCATGGTGTACCCGTCCCTCCTCCTCCACCTCCTCTCCACCACCTCCCTCTTCTTCTCCCTCCCCATCGCTTCCACCGCTTCTAACACCACCGTCACCTGCCCCGTCGACCTCTCCTACGTCCACACCTTCCCATGGGACTCCTCCCAGTGCACTGCCGCCGTCCCCGCCTCCGCCAACTGCTGCCAGACCCTCCTTAGCCTCATCGGCATGGGCCTCGCCCTCCACCTCCGCCACACCTCCACCTTCCACTTCCCCACCGCCGCCGCCGCCGCCGCCGCCGCCGCCGCCGCCTGCCTCTCCGACCTGCAGATACGCCTCGACTCCCTTTCCCTCCGCCCCGCCGTCGTCTCCGCCTGCTTCCCCGACCCCGCCGACTTCGCCGTCGGGCCCTCCAACTGCTCCGGCATCGTCACCGTCGACGACTGGGTGCGTGTGGTCGGCCGCGCCAGCGCCCTCGACGGCGCCTGCGCCGGCCACTTCTCCCACCTCATCTCTTGCAAGGCCTGCCTCGCCGCCGGCATCAAGGTCTCGTCGCAGCTGGCGGCGCTCGACGGCGACGCCGCGGACTGGGACCAATGCTACTATAACACCGTTCTCTTCGCCGCCGGCGTCGTAAACTCCGCCGGGCCAGAGGACCCCGGCACCGCCGAGTGCATCCTCGGGCTCCCCCTGGCCAGCTCCATCTCGCCGTCCGCGAAGCGATCCAAGTCCTCGGTAGTGCCTCTAGTCGTCGGTCTCACGGTTGCTCTGGCGGCCGTCGTCCTAGCCCTCGCCGCCGCCGGCGTCTACCTGTGGCGGCAGCGGGGCCCGCGGCGGGATGGATACCGGGCGAGTTTGAAGGAGGCGATGCGGCGGCGTAACACCGGGGCCATCTGGTTCGCAGCCGGTGAGCTCCACCGCGCCACCAACGGGTTCTCCAACAAGAACGTGATTGGGCAGGGCGGGCATGGAGTGGTGTACAGGGGCGAGCTCTCGGATGGCACCCAGGTAGCGATCAAGCAGCTCATCGACGACTTCGACTCGCCCGAGGGCAAAGAGTTCAAGAACGAAGTGGAGATCATGAGCAGCATCAAGCACCGGAACCTGCTCCTGCCCCTCGGCTGCTGCCTCGGCGGCGAGCAATGCCAGAGGTACCTAGTATACGACTACATGCCCAACGGCAGCCTCCAAGATCACATCTTTGCGACGGGGGAGGTGAAGACGAAGCTCACATGGCCACAGAGGAAGAGCATCATCCTCGACGTCGCCAAGGGTCTGGCCTACCTCCACCACGGCGTGAAGCCGGCGATCTACCACCGTGACATCAAGCCCACCAACATCCTCTTAGACGGGGAGATGAAGGCGAGGGTGGCGGATTTCGGGCTCGCGAAGCAGAGAAGGGAAGGGCAGACCCATCTCACGACCCGAGTCGCCGGCACCCACGGCTACCTCGCCCCGGAGTACGCCCTCTACGGCCAGTTGACGGAGAAGAGCGACGTGTACAGCTTTGGGATAGTGATACTCGAGGTGATGAGTGGGAGGAAGGCGCTGGACATGAACGCCGCCATGTCGTCGTCTTCCTCTGCTTCCTTTTCAACCAATATCTCCGCCACTTCGCTGCCGTCCTCGTCCCCGCCGAGGAGCTCGATTCTGATAACGGACTGGGCGTGGATGCTGGTGAAGGGCGGTCGGACGGAAGAGGTGGTGGAGAAGAGCATGCGAGGGGAAGGGGCGAGAGGGATCATGGAGAGATTCGTCAAGGTGGGGATACTGTGCGCTCATATGATGGTGGCGTTGAGGCCGGCCATCGGAGACGCACTCAAGATGTTGGACGGCGACATTGACATACCGGAGCTGCCCGACCGGCCGCCTCCGCTGGGGCACAAGTCGTTCCAGCTTGGTTGAGCTCGTCGACTTCTGCCATGAGCATTGACATGGGGAGGTCATAGCCCTTAATACACACTACTGCCGGGGATTTGGTGCAGCATACTCGCCGCTGCTTCATTTATTTGATTGATTTAGATGTTTTTAATTAATGGTGTTTAAAAATTTAATTATAACACTACCTACAACAAATCTCATGCCATACTCTAATAAAAAATTTGTTCTGTTCCCGGTGCTTGATCTATTATGATCTCAAGAGATTCGGAGGTCGAAATGGTATCTATGGAAGGATATTCTTTGTTTATTTATGATGTTTGTTTGTTGAAATTCTTTTGTTGGAAGTTTGGTTAACTTGAACCTAAGGTTTTACCATATCGTTGCCTCAAATGGAAGAGTTTGTAATTGTATTTGTAAAGGAGCTTCATAGTTTTTCATAAAGTTTTAAACAATTCGATAGCTTAGTTGTAAAAATTTAGTTACTAACCTCAAATTTTGGCTCTTTTTCCGCCATTATTTGAATAGCATGTTGCTTGAGACAAACTGGCCTTTTTCGCCATTCGACTCTAGCAGCTGACCAGCAATTTCTGTCTATGTTCTAGCGACGAATGGTTGTAGCATGCAAGAATCAGTTTGTTGAGATTATGGCAAAGGATATACTTGTTCCTCGCCGAGCCGTCATTATTTAGCCTTGTTGTCCCCCGTTCTAATTACATGTGAGAAGCAAAACTGATATTATTTTTGGGCAACTTCTTGCCATGGGCACGGTAGACGAGACATTCAAGATGAAAAAATTTTACATGACGCCTGCTGCAGACCCATGGAGGATCATCAACGGTTAGGCCTCCTGGCGTCTCCGTGGGCGTGCAACAGGCGCATGCAAATCCTGCTCATTCAAGAGACCTAGAGCCGTTCCCTTCAAGTGGGAAGTGAGGTCGGCGTCCCTAAACAACCAGCGACTAGTAAGCCTCCTAAACCACACTCTCAACAGCGGCGGAGCTTCCCTCACCGCCAAAGCTGCCCAGTTACTTCCACCGTCGGCCCATCACCTGTGCTTCATTGCTTCAGTTTTTGAGCAGGTGAAATGTGATGTTGAGAATTCAAGCATTAACCAAGACAAAGGTGATCATCCTTCCAAGGAGTAGGGAAGTGCAAACTGGTCAAAATGTTTTTGGTCAAATGTCAGGAACCAAGGAGGTTCAACAAGACGACAACGGCGATTACGATTTCATTGTCGTCGATGGCGAGACGTTGGCTGCCTGATCCAATTCAACGTTGGTGGGCAGAAAATACAAGATGTGTCGTATCCTACTTGGAAACGTTATTAGAAAGGTAAACCGTGGTCTGTCTTTTATGTTTATTTATTATTTTCTGATATTTTATTTTTGTTTAATTGTATATTTATTTTATTTAATTCTTTCAAGATAAATTTTTTTCCGGGCCTTTCAAGAGAAATTATACACTCATAATCACACACCAAGTCACACATAGCTAACATAATTTATTTTGCTTATAATGCTTTAACGTAACTAGTATGATTCAAGTTATAGCATCACCAATCATAAAGTTAGAAAATATATTATTGATAATAAAATTTATATTTAAAATCATGTTGCTCTCTGGTCCTAGATAGTTTAAAGCAATTAAAGATGATTAATTTCTAAGCTCTGAAAATAAAAACAGTACAAACTAGAACAAACTAAAAACAAAACACAAGACAGCATCATAGGAACAAGAGCAAGCAGCAGGATCATGGGTATAGATCTTCGATTGAGGGCTTCTTAGTTAAAGTTAATTCGGTTCGGGTAGTTGGGAAGAGATTGATTAGTGAATTAAGCGAGGCATACATTAAGGACCTAAAATTTCCAAGAGTGTCGTTTCCACAGCTTTAGTTTTGCAACTCTGAGACCTCAAACGTAGAATAAGGTTCCATTTCATTAGCACGAAAAAGATGAGTATTAATTTTTTGATTATAGTTTATTTTTATTTTAACGTATTTATGGTGAGATATAACGACTTCTATCAAGTGATCCTCCTTATATATTTTATTTTCATAAAATTTCTTAACCAAAACATATAAAAAATAGGAAATTTTCAAAAAAGAGATTTTATATTATAACTAATTCATGTTTACATCATAACTAACTCTTTGAAGTTATAATTTGAGAAATTTATTACATTTTTTTTTATCTCAACGAACCAAAGAGACCTTAAATGACTAGACAAATATATTTTTATAATTGCGAGAAATTAGAGGCTGTATATATAACATGAGAGGCAAGTATAAGGTAAATATTATATATATATTTGTGTGCATAAGAAATTACATCTATTTGAAATTAATTATATTAGACTCCAAGTCGACTCTATTCTATAATATACCAAGTTAAGTCTGAGCTTCAAGTTTTTAAACTATGATAATGCCTTGTCCAAGACCAAGTAACACCCATAGTAGCTTTTAGATTTATCCCAATTTTAGGATATGGTATGATGAAGGATGATTAGTGTTACAACAATGTATGACAAAGGTTAATTGATGCAGGGCATTTAATATGATTTAATTTATGAATTTATAAAATTTTTAATTGTAGGGTTTTATTTGTAATTTCTTCTTGTTAGTATTGGGATATTTTAAGAATTATTTTATTAGGGTTTTTATCATCTACTTAAAAATAAGGAATAACACTTTATTTTAGGGGGCTTTTGATGGATTATTGAATTGGTTGTGGGCCTCATTCTCGAGGTTTTTTCCTTCTACTTTTCTTCATCTAATTTATTCTTTGATTTCAACTTTATTTCGTTCTTTTTGAAATTTTCTCTTTTGGCAATTTTAGAGTTTGTCTAATTTTTAAAATTGCTAGTTATCTCTGATTCCAATTGCATAATGCATTACTAATTATAATATATATATATATTAAAATATTAGGTTGTGAACCTTTTTTAGATGTAAACTTTGTGAACCTATATCATGCGCGTTAATTTTTTATCTAATTATTCACGGTGGGTAATTATAGGTGGGTGGTAATGGATAATTCCTAAAATACCGATAAATATGATCCATTAAATGAAAAAGGTTTCACACCTTAGCATTTCCACTATTTATATATACACACTTCAACTTGCAATACTATAAAAGTTTATTAACTCATTTCATATATATGAAATAGCTTATGCCAACATCATAGTAGTTTGTTTGCCCTTGGTGAAAGACATGTTTTCTACCTCTCTTGTAATTAATTTGATCTGTTTAATGGGGAAGCGGAATATCAGCAAGATCCTCCCTGTAAGGCAGGGAACCTACCTCATCCGTCTCGGTTGAGCCAAGACCTTTCTCCATCCCATTTTGAGGGGTTGGGTCTACGAAGGTTATCACAGTGTCTTTCCTAAATGTCAAGTAGATAACCGATATAACATACGCCGCCATTAGAGGAAACACAACGATGCCGATAAAAATATTAGCGGTCTTGGGGAGGCCGTTCTTTATTAGCCATCCAACAAATGCCGTGCTAAGGTAGTACACGTTGATGCCAATGATCCCTAGTCCAAGAATCCAGGAGATAACAATGATCTGCATGGTAATTAACAATGGCAACATAGCATTAATTATGAACTAAATAAAAAAATCAACTAATTATGCAGTTCTAGCCTATACTAATGTGATTGTAATTAGAGAGATGACCCAGTTCTCAAAATAATGGTAAGAGTTACAATTATCAGACAAATAAAGAGGAGTGACCAGACTTAGAAAGAAGGACCCGCATACATAGATTGAGTTTTTGTGAGGACCCATCTTTGTCTTGCTGCTGCTAAACTTAAGAAGTGGAATCAACGCGAATGGCAGCTCAAAAGAGAGAATCATCTGAAAAGTACAATTTTGATAAGATTGGACATCATGGAAAAAACAATTTAGAGATGAAGTGTGGGGTTTTTACAGAAGCAATTATGATGAGCCGGCCAGCTCCTGCAGATCCACCAATGATGGAGACGACAAGACTTGGTGTAATGGCAATGCACCGGGTCAACAAGTTCCTCATCCACGTCTTCATTTTCAGGTTTAGGAAACCCTGCATCCTCTCAAGGAACAACTTGTTAGATAGAGAAAATTGATACTAATTACAAAATAGCTCTAAATTTTGCTTGCCTGCATAATATATTGGCCGGCATAAGTGCCCGTGATGGTAGAGCTTTGGCCTGATGCGAACAAAGCTATAGCATAAATAGTAGAGCTCGATCCACCCAACACATTCTACAGAAGAAAATTGTATGTATGTTACTAACAGCTCGGCGACTCCATCATCATCATCTATTATACATCTTTTAAAATTGTGGTTGGAGCAACTAGCCTGACCTTTAGTAGAAAAGAGGCCGAATTAAGAGTTAAATCGCTGCACCTATCACTGTTTTCTTGGGATAGGTTGTCGGCGGCGCAAACAGTGCCGGAGACTGAGACGACGGCCACATTGATTAGGAAGGCCACAAACAGAGCAAACCCGCTCTCTATAAGGAAGTATCGGCAGGCACTCTACCGCATGTTGCACAAGTCATGAACTAGTACTTAGCATCTATCATAGGACTGACCATAGGCTTCTATTTATCAAGGAGCTGTAGTATAGCTTACATTGATACCATTCACTGATTGAGGCACTTTTCTAGACAAGACGAGAGCAGAATGGAGGAAGAGATTGTGCCTGCAGAGTGGGTGAAAGAGAGAAATTAGCACAGACGTCTAGATCATGACTGGGTTGCTGATACAGAGATTAGAGATAAGGATAGGTGGAAGAGAAGACATACGGCATGACCAAGGCACCCAAGAGGGCGATAGCATCGCCGGTGGCTCCATGGCCTCTGAGCTTGGGTATCAACATTCCCTTCATCACATCGGACGCTGGGGGCTTCACGTACCCAAGCTCTCCGAAGTAGCAGCCCGCCATGACGAAGACTAGAGTCGCAATTAGCAACTCCAATTTCCGAACCTGGGCAAATCAAATCGGATGTGTTAACTTGATTTTTTTATTTTTTCAATTCTTTACTTGTATAAGTGAAAACTTGCAAACAGGGGATCTGTGCTACGCATGTTACTTAGTTGTCCAAAGGTGTGCATCAGTTACAGATTGCTCGTCAAAGGCTGCATACAATACACACATTCATGTATTGAATTGACAGAATGGAGTGGGAGTAATTTGTACCCCGTATCTCTGTAATCCGAGGAGCAAGAGCGTGCTTAATCCTGTCAATAGAACGCCGGCCCATACAGGGATGCGAAAGAGGATGTTAAGTGCAAAGGCTGTGCCTATCACTGGTCAAGATGAACAACATATTAGATAAAGGTGAAAGTGTGAGATTTTGATTGTATACAAATACTTGGTGAGATCAAAACAACCTTCTGGTATGTCAGCAGCAATCACGGCCACTTCCGCTAGAAGCCATAGACAGTATCTCACTAACCGTGGATATTCAGCTCTGCATATCTCGGACAAATGCTTTCCTGTAAAAAAAATTCAAATTAGCAATCTAAATGGTCACACTGGTTAGTTGTGACAGGGAAGATCATCCATACAAATAAAGAAAACTATTTAGTACCGCTTGCTACACCAAGGTTGGCTGCCAGTGATTGAATTATAAGAGCAAAAACCAAGCCAATCAGTACTACCCAGAGGAGCTGCATGTAACAAATGCAACTGTTATTATATATCTTCAATGGGTTTTACAAAGTCGGTTATTCAAATCCACGCAGCGAGTTTTCATACCTCATATCTGTGATTTGCTCCTGCTTGCAAGTCCGTCTCCACTGTTCATAGTTTTACAAAGAAAGATTAGACAAAACAGAACAATCTTTATGACAATAGAAGAAGCAATTTGAGTGTCTTACAATTGCCCGGATCAAGATATGCCAAGGAGACCAGAAAGCCGGGGCCAACGTACGCAAGGAACTTCTTCCATCCTGGTTTCTAACCATCAAAACAAGAAGAAGAAATGATATACCTTTCAAGTACTAAACGTATATATCAAAGGGTAAGAATGAGCAGTACTTGGTCCTCGTTCTCAGAGCTTTGAAGATGGCGTTTGTGTGTGTTAGTTCCATTAGCTGGTGAATCAATGCCAAGGGATGTTATCCGGTTGCTGCCTCTCCAAGAAGCAGAGTCTCTTGCAATTGCATCTGGTTGAGGAAGGCTTGCCATGGTTTTCTGACCTCCTAGCTTGAGTTAAGTTCTCAATGAAGGTCACTACTGATCTATATGCTTTGCCAAGCATAAGCTGTTCTCTCTTTATAGACACAAGAAGAGTATGTTATCAAGAGGAAGTAATCCAACTAAAATCTAAATTGTTGGTCTTCGCCCATCAACTTAGAAAAAACACTCTCGTCCTTGAATAAGCTGTGCGTCGACAAAATTCAGAAGATAATTTTGTTTGTCTTGTAAGGTTTAATGTTACATTCAAACTCTGATGTCCGAAGTTCCAATTGTCATCGTAATTAAATAGGCAAATATATTGAAGGAGATGAAAGATTGATGGGATTCATTGTAGTTCAAAATGTATTTGGAAAATGGTTAGTTCTTTGGCATTACAATGATTAATCCTGGCTAAAGGGAGCATATTATTGTTAAAAAACCCTACATGAAAGGTTGTTAAAAAAGCTTTAATTCTAATGCATTTTATTAAAATTTTATTTCATTTGCAAATTACAAGAAGTATAATATAGTCACCGTTAATTAAGCAACGTAAAAAAAAGAATTAAGATATTTGTCGAGGTGAAATATATTTATGTTATTCCTGAGGCCTGCCACAGTTTGTTTTATTTATCAACGTACGTAAGAAGGCGATGGACCACCGGTTTGGTAGGTAGTCAAGATTATACTTTTCGGCATATATATATATATATATATATATATATATATATATATATATATATATATATATATTATTATATATATAATTATTTTATATGCTATTATTTATGATGGCCCAAATTAAATTTATTTGGGCTATGAGCATTTAATATTAATATGAGAATATATATGTAAATACCCATTTCTAATTTTTAATTTATGATGAGTTAACCTGAAAATATATAAAATTGAAAAGATGTAAGCAGTTATGGTTCCCAAAATTCAATGGAAGTATCTTTTCTGGTTTCCTGCCACTTGGAAAGGTGAGATTTTTCTTCACAAAACTCTGGTTGAAATTTGGAAGATTAAACTGTAAAACATGAAGAATCAACTTAGTTCTAATAGATTCAGTTACGGCTTTCGCTTTAATTTTATTTCTTAGGTGATTTGATACGGAGATTATGTTGCTGGGGTATATATATGGAATAGATCTATAAAGTTATTTTGCTCTACATATACATCCCATCTCTCTAAATTACTGGTCTCTATCTTGTTTCCACTTTATTATTTTGGACACTGAGTTGGAGGTATGCACGGGTAACTCAAGCTAGTTGATCAAATCAATGTGCGAATGTGCAGATAATTTTGGATAGCTGTAATAACTTGTGGAGAGGAATATTGTGATTTAATAGGGGAAAAACAGCTAGTTTCCATGAGAAGTTAATTGTTAAATCTTTATAAGCTTATGAGCATAACTCAGTTGGAAGCAAGCAGAGTGAGTATAATGGCGAAGGAAGTCTCACGCCACTGTTGTGCGTTATGAAAGACCAAAATGGCATGAGGAGTGAGTTTAGGATAAAGCTTCCCCGGATACAAACTCAATCAGTGGAAAGAAATACAAGAAGCGGCATGATCAAATGCTGTGAAAAGTAGTCAGTTGTATCAGAATTCATTGAAACAATTGAAATGGATGCAACCACATATTTTATCCATTCTCTTGTTAGTAGTAGCTAGTCAACTTCCCTACATGAAGATAGAGATAACAGAGTATCTACTTAACAAGAATTAATAATGTGGACTTGCGGGCACTCAGACAGTTTTTCATTGAAATGATTAGAAAAAAATTCGTCTGGAGTTTCAATCACAAACTTTCCCTCGCTAATGCATAGCACTGTCTTATAATTTTATTGTAGTTTTGATGGCAACACATAGAAGTTGACCTTCATAAACTTTTGAGATATTCTTATTAATAAAAACCTTCTGAAATTAAATATGTAGGAAATATATAGATTCAATGTGTTCAATCACTTTCGATATCTGCATTTATATATACACAAGTACTCTACAACAATTACATTAAAGTAATGATCTGCTATAAAACCAGCTAGCTTATAACTTAATTTGATCTCAGCAGACGATATAGAGTTCTGCACGCATCCCTGACATATTGTGAATATTCCCTCGCCAAATAAATAACAACTATTGGAGAATTATTTATAAGGTTAACGAAGAAAGCCATTGGCCATTGCCATGACCAACACTTAACGTTTCCACCCACTACCTGGCTACACGACGATAGAAAGGATATAGAACAAGAACAGGATCCGTCCAACGTCTGAGACTCCGATCTGTGTGTACAATAATGTCGACATATGCCATGTTTTGATTGAAAATCTAGCTGATTGAAGTTACCTACATTTGTCGAAAGGAGTATAAATCTCTTATTGTCAACTCTTCTAACTGCCCCCAACAAATTTAGAATTCTTTATATTGTCTTGGATAAAAGAATAGAGAACAATTACGTTAGCCCGACTCGTGATAAGTGATTACAAAAGCCATCCGTAGAAAGCTCCAATTAGATTTTGGCGCCACACATTTGCACCCGACAACTTCGACAGGCCAGCATAGCATTCTCTCCCCATAGCATCGTTGATGTATTATATATACTGTGAAATGTATTTACAACGATCGAAGGTGGATTAAACATGTTAGGGGTTGCCTGCATGCACCATGCATTCCAAGTAATGTTCAAGTCAATGTGTCAATCAACCATTTAAGGAGCTTGCAACTTGTAGCATGGACTCATAGGTCAAATATAACATTGATTTACCAAGATAACTATGGGTCATATTTGGTCATTGTATTTTCTTAACAACACTCTTGTATTTCTATATTTCAGACGGTTCAGTATCAACTGCTCCATTACGATTTACGGCAACGTCAAAATGAGATAATAATAATTTTTTGGTAATTTTAAAAAGTTTGTACCATATTATGATTATGTTCGTCGTTCTATCCTTCATCAATTATGTACGCAACTTTTTTAAGTAGACTTACTAAACAATTCTTCACATTCCTTTCACAGTGATGAAATCAGATTTTTTCCCCTAAAGCGATGAAATCAGATTTTGCATGAACAAGCTCCTAATTTATATCCGGCGTTTAGACACGAAAGAGAATACTTGATTTGTCTTATTTATTTATTTATTATTTTTATTAATAAAAGGGAACTCAATATTGATATGAGGTTAAAATAGGAGAATCAACTACCTAAAATATAAGAAAAATCTAAAAAATACAATAATAATACCTCCTCTAGCTAACCTCAATTTCTTTAAAAAATAAATTATCATTTAATGGTAAAAAGATACATTATTTACTATTTAACGATACTCTTTAACAATTTAACAATTTAACTATATTTTTACATTTAAAGTCAATAATACCCTTAACAATAGAATTTTGGATGGACCGGTTTGGATAGAGGAACAAGTTGAGCTATGAATTAGTTAAAACAAAAGGTAAGTTTGAGTTTAGTTGTAATAATTTTATTTATTTATTTATTTGTTTTAGGGAGAGGGGGAGAAAAATTAATTGGATTCTACAATACCTTTCCAGGCACACTAATAGTTACTTAATTTAAATATTTTTATATTGAAAAAATAAATTTATCTAAATTAGGAATTATAATTTGAAAAGTATGTCATTTAAAGGTAGATATTTAATAATAAATTTTATTTATTTAGTTTTTTGTTATTATTTATTGTTGGTAATAATTAAAGTATAATTTTGGTGAATTTAGCAATTTTAAAAGTCGATAAAATTTATTCAAATATGAAAATTTTATTTCAATTGAAAATTTTAACTATTAATGCACACTTACTAAGGTTATTACTTATTTTTATATAACTAATTTTAATATTTATATATAACTATTATATTTTTAAAATGGATATTTTTGTTAAATTTAAACAAATAGATATTCATTATTTTTATTTAAAATAAAGTTTAGTATACTTTTGAGAATTAATTTTATATATTATTTAAAAATAATATTTGAGGAATTTACCATTTAATAATGCATATTTATCTTTAGATATTTCTACCATTAAGAAAAATAAAACTATTACAACCTAACGCAAACTCAACTTTTTTTTAAACTAATCATAACTCAACCCAAATTCCATGTTTAAGGGCAATATTGATTTTGAATTTAAAAATAACATTAAATTATAAAACTATTGAAGAATACCATTGAATATTTGAATAGTACTTATTCTTATAATTAAATTAAATGGTAATTTCTTCAAAAAAAATTATAAAAATACCTTTCACGATAGAAAATCACGGGTTGACCCCGACTAACTTTAAATTTTAACTTCCTACTGATAAGAATTTATCTAATTGTCTTAAAAAATATAATAAAAAAATAAATAATTATAATTCATCTTTTTATTTAAGAAAATATATCTTTGAATTCAATTATAATCTATATCTAAAATATTAAATTATTCTAGTTTATCTCATTATTTAATATATTTAAGATATTAAATTATTATGGTCAATCTTATTGTTTAATAAAAATTTATATATAAAATTAAAATTTATTTGATAAAACTTGTGCATGACATAACATCTTGCCTGATATTAAACGTCGGTTTTACTCCTGTCAAACCTTTGTAGAGGTGGCAAATGGGTTAGGTTTTCACAGGCCAGCCCAGCCCAGCCCAGCCCAGCCTAAACAAAACTTGATTGGGCCACACAAACGACGTGTTTTCTTGTTCTATTTTTTAAGCCAATCCCGATGACTCATCCAATACACACGTGGCACTAAGTTTACACCCTTCCCATAAGGTATTGAACCCCCACCCTAACCCCAACTCATAGATATTATAATTCCCAAGTGGTTTGATTGTTTGATCACTCCTTCAGGCGGTATGCTTTCCTCCCTTTGCACCACTCATTTTTCCTGCTTACATGCTAGTTCTTGTCTTGTGTTTTCTCCTTGTAGCACGCAGTGATCAAGTCTCCCTCCTCCTTATCCACCCCCTACCAAACCTCGCCGTGGCACATCTATCTACCCGAAATGCTGAAGAGATTTGAACAAATGAGCATGCGCCATTTGAATACGGCTTTCCACATAATTCTATATGTATTTATGAGATCGAGTATGGAATTCTATTTACTCACTTCAAATTGATTATTTATTTCCCTCCCTTTCCTACTAGAATTGGAAATCCTGTATTTTACATATCCATACAATTGAGTCTTTGGGTTTCCGAAATAGTAGAAAAAGAAGTGCTTCGAATCATTACTATTTGACTCAAACGTGTTCTAAAAAAGTCGAGGTATTTTGAATTGTTTCTTGACATTATAGGTGCTAATCGAGTGAGCTGAACTCAACTTGTATTCGAACTCGGCTCTCGAACTCTACTCTAGATCGAACGAGTTTTGAACATACATGATCGAGTTCGATTCGAATATCTTTTATGTGTTCGAGCTCGTCTCTAGTTCGAATACACTTAAATTGTTTAATTTTCCCGAGCTGAAACTCAACTTGTTCGTGAGCTCAAAATCGGCTCGATTAAAAGTCAAAAGTACTTCACTTAAAAAAAAATACTATCAATGTGGATTAAACCCACAACCATGAAGTCATCAATTTGAATACCTACCATGTCAACTATCTCACTTTTTTGTTATTATATTATGTATATATATATATAATAAGTTATAATATAAAAACTATATTATTATATTATTTTATCGAGTCGAGTTTGAGTCGAGCTACGAGTCGAGTCCGAGTCGAGCTATGAGTCGAGTTAAAGTTATAATCGAGTCAAGTCAAGTCGAACACGACTTTGCTCAAGCTTGGCTCGTAAGATTCGAGTTTAAGTCGAGTTCGAGTACGATCATTTAAATGTCGAGTTCGAGTACGAGCATTTAAATGTCGAGTTTCGAGTCGAATCAAGCCGAGCCGAATGCTAAATGCTTACGAGTTGGCTCCCCCAATTAGCAACCCTACTTGACACTGATAAAATAAGGAAAAACCTCTAAAATGATTTCAATATTGGACCTTGGGCAAAGGGGGCACGGCTTCCTGGCACCCAACCGCTTTTCCCACGCAGTAGTTGAAGAAGTAAAAGAAGAGGAAACTATTGTGTGGCAGGGACACCTCGTTGGGAAATTATTCCTGCAAGTAAGCAATGCCCTCAATACAATAAAGAGTGCTGGAAAGGCCCTAAACATCACCCCAAGTGATACGGAAATTGTAATGCAGGCTTAATGCTAAATCAAATAATAAAAATAATAAGAAGTATTGTCAAAAAATTAGTACTAGAAGTTCTTAATTATCAAAACTAATTTAATTAATTATATTTAAATTCAAATGAATTCAAAGAATGGTTAGAATACGAATTAAAACTAAACTAATTTAATATGTAATATTCAAGTTAAATATTAACTTAAAAGATGACAAACCTATTATTTTAATTTTCATTAGTTTTATATAATTAAAGTTATAAAATCTACCCATGAATTATACATTTGAAACATTAACTACGGGAATTAATTATTCAAGATAATCTTTTAATTTACTATAAACTTATCACTTGCATCTAATTTCTATATTTATATAAAATTGTGTATATAAAATAATACTTTGATTTCTACCATTAATAGTTACCCAAGAAATATGAGTATATTTCTATCTCATGTATAAATCACCCTAAACAACTAAACAACAATTATTGGATTAAATGATAAATTTAATTTTTTTTAATCTCTAAACAATATTAAATCTCTAAATCTAATAATAGATGATCAGTCCAATGATATCATTAAAAATAGAATAAAATAGATGATCCAAAAACACAATTACATAGATAAAAATTAATAACTTTTATTAATTCATGCATTAGGTGTCATTGAAAATATTAGAAAAGAATTTTCTCCACAAAATATTTGACTAAACTAAAAAAATTCATATATGATATGAACGACATAATTGAAGTATAAAGAAAATAAATTAAAATAAAAAAAACTCTTTTTGAAAAGTTTCTTCTTCTTCGATCTACCTTCTTTGTCGTTCCTTTTCGTCTATCGTGTTATCGTCTAGTAGTCCATAGTTTTGCCCACCTCCTCCTCCCTCATTTTTACAAAACCCTAATCAAATTTGTAAATGATCTGCTTAATATTATAAGTGGGCCCACCATAATTTCTTAAAATATCAAAAAAGTTATTTTTTGCCGCCAGTGCTCGAGCGCCCTAAATCGTAGCTCTCAAGGACTTGGGTTTCAGCCATAAATTTTCCTTAACCACAAGGCCAAAGCTTGAGCATTAAAGTTTTGGCTAGAACACCAAATTCGTAACGAATTCATTCCTAATTATATTCTAACTCTTATATCCTGTTAGTAGAACATTAATTAATATTTTTTACGTCAAAATCATAATAATTTCTCATTTTATTAATAAAAACTAATAAACTCTTAAACTAATAAAATTGAAATAAAAATAACTTGAAATATGACAAAAATTCAATATAAAATGCAAAAAATATACCAAGATTTTGATGTTTTACTTCTCAAGTATTAGAAAGTCCAAGGAACAAGATTGACGGCGAGAGAGCTCTACCCAAGCAGCCCATTGTCGCTTACAACTCTCTGCTTGCTTTCAAGGAGTGGGATCCCGAGGGTGATGCAAATGACGTAGAACCTAAGGTGTATGGTCTGGATCACATTGTTCTAGTCTACCTTGGGTTCTCCACCCCGACCATGGTTGAAGACCTCTTTCAGAGCTTAGGGAATCTGGTCTCTCTACAATTGAGAACAACGAAGCAAGGATATGTTTAGGAGGGTGATTTCTGAAACTCTCCTCATCATGGTCAGTAGCTACCGAATGATGTTCTTGTTGCAGCCAAAGTTAAATATGAAAGGATCAAGGTGCCTGCTATTTCTGTGGCCATCTAGGCCACAAGATCTCTAGCTACTCAAGATCTCTAGCTGACTAGACAACACCCTCTTGCCGGAGATAGTTATGCCGGCATTCAAATGATCTTTGAACCTTGGCCAACCCCAGCCAGCACACCGCGTGGCCCCCCCTCAGTAGGGGTGTCAAACTTGTAATTAGCTTTTGATGTCAATCCTTATATGGTAATATATCTATGTGTTGGCATGCTCTTTGAAAAATATTCACACTAAACTAATCACTTAAAGAGCACAAACAAACCCTCTAATGTCGTGGTGTGTTTATAGTGTTGTATAACGTCTTGTCATGCTCTATAATTGCTACTTAAAAGTAGTTCATAAAATCTTTAAAAATTAAACAATGACTCCTTAATTGTCTACTATAAATGTGTAAGTTCTGGGAATAAATAAAAATCATATTGGTTGTTAGATTAGTCTGTGTTCTGGAGTGTACATATTGGTGTAAGTTTTGGGAATGCAGAGTGAAACTCAAGTTCTTTAACGCCGAATGTAAAATTCTAAACCTTAGTCTTGGTGATGAAGTTTCATGAAATTTCATTCACACTTTAGGTTGTATCCCTCTAACACCATATTAAAATTTGGGAGGATTTGGCTTCATAGATTTAAAGTCAGGATATTCCCAAGCCCAATAGGTCTATCCAGCTCAAAAAATGATTTGGTCAATCCTCCTATTTTTGAGTCTACTCAGACCCAAATACTTGAATTTTATATATAAAATCTTATTGGACTCAAGCTCATGGTGTTGGCTAACTGTAAACACTTACTGACGCCCATTTGGAATCTCCAAACCCATGAACAACCCTTAACAAAATTGGTATGTGGCCTACAAACATTATTTCCAACACTTTAGCCCAACATTAGTTGGCCTTGTTTACTATGTTGGCTACTTAGTAAAAATTCCACCTAACCATTAGAGTGTGAAGACCCACCGTTTTAAATTTTAGCCCATTTTGATATCGTTTGTCCCGTCTAAAAAATTATCCAATTAAGTCCATTTGATTAAACATAAATGTTGAGTTTTTCCAACTAAGTGTATATGTAACTCTAAACCCTAATTAAAATACCTAATAGTGTTTAATACTTCATTAAGCAAGTAATTAAGATAATTAGGTGTCTTGTGAGTTGTGCATGTGTAGAGGATTTGTCTTTATATGCGTGCCAATGTGATTTGAGTTTGATTCGGGTTCCATCTTTGTGCTAGGATATGCAGGGTGAGCTCGTTGATGTCAAACATAGTGCTTTACTCGTCTAGGTCCGTAGGACTCTCCTTTTGCTTCATCTCTGTTTGACTCCCTTGAGTGTCAGGTTTATTCGTGTTTTAAATGTAGGACAATGTCGACGATATTTTATTGGATCCTTCCAATGTTAGGTCATCTAGCCATATTTTTTATAAATTTAATAATATCTCAAGGATAAGATCCCTTAATAGTTTTCGAAAGATAAGATCCAAAAAGTTATTATACCAATCCTTACACAAGCCTATATATATATATATATATATATATATATATATATATATATATATATATATATATATATATATATGAGAGTTGTACGAGTATTATAAATTGCACTAGCACTTGTTCAAACCATAAAGTAGTGGGAAGTATAAGGATATTTTGTAACTCAACACATTTTCGAAATTTGTAACACTAATTTAACTGTTCATTTGCCACTTAAGTATTGTGGCGGTTATTATATAGAGATTTTGAGGACATAAGCTTGATTGTATGAGTATGAATATTTGTTGTACTTGCGTGCCAACTTCGTTGACAAGTTGCCCATGTGAAGCTTTTGAAGTTTTCTAAGTTCTTGTGGGAAATGAATACTCATTTGCTAGGATTGTTGTAGTAGTAGTTATTTCAGACTAGTATAGTAATCAAACTTATTTGATTGGTGATATTTTTTTATTTATATGTAGGTTAGGTCCCTTCACGTTGGTTGGCTATGCACTTAGATCGAGAGGTGGTGAGGGCCTTGTGTGCATGTTATGTGTTGAACTATTATGTATGAATGAGTGCATTTGTGGGCATCAGCCTTAACTCATCCTATGTTGTATGATTTTGGATTGGGTATGATGTGTGGTTTGTGCATGCACGTTTATCATTTTATTTTATCTTATTATTATTGTTAATGTGGAGAAGATAAACTTTGGACGAAAGCTAACAATTGTCTACATGGTGTGTAAGCCCTAGAATCCTGGAACATGACAAAGAGTGAATCCATGTAAATAAAACTTATTTAGTTGCAATTATGTATGTGTGGAGAAACGTGGATAGGAAGAGCATACAAGCCTTACTGCGTGAAGAACCTACATAAAGACCGGGTGTTAGGGTATGATGCCATAGCATCCGATAATGCCTCTATATTTAATTTTCTATGGGGTATGTAGAAAAGGTAACCACAACCCAATGTTTACGTTTTTGCACACATCCGCATTAAGAAATCAAATTACTTAATCCAATAACTAAAACTAAACATAAGAACCGGTGCATGTACAACATTCAACCTCTTGGTTGCATTTGATGATGTTGTTTTTGTTGTGGTTTGTCCCACAATGGTCATAGATGAGGTTGATGACTTGTATATAAACTAATAAAAATGTCTTATTCCTTAAGCTAGGTTTTAGATTAAGAGAGGCATGTGATTCCCTTTTAGAGGCCCACCAGGGGTATTAGAGTCGGGTGGGCTTTGGTTGCCAAAGCCAGTTGGCTTTGGTGTTTGCCTATGCTGATTGTAGAAGGAGAATATCAGGCAATGGTGTTTTGGGTGTACTCTTCAGCTTGATGTGTAAACAAGAGATTGTTTGGTTTTGTCCTATATTAGTCAAGAATGAGGTTGATGACTTGTATATAAACTAATGAAAAAGCATTATTTTCTAAGTTAGCTTTTGGATTAAGAGATGCTTGTGACACATGTTTCAAGTTCTTTTTGCGGGCCCAAAGGGCCCAACTGCTTTTGTGTAACTCGAAGTGATTATTATATTTTAAAATTATCCTCTTAGTCACAAGGGAGGTATTGCCTCTATAGACTAAGAGGATGACTTAGTAATTTCAGAGTGCTCATAGAGGAGCTCGAAGTCAAAAATCCATCCAATATAGTATGACTTTGCACGTATTCTATAAAAACCAATAAGATGTTTGTCTTAAGCGTCCTGTAGGGTTGGGATATGCTTTTATAAAGTGTATCCACAATAGCCCAACCAGCAGCTTCCTAAATTATAATATCATTATTTGGTCTATCCCTTTAGGCGGAATTTGGGTATTACAATTGGAGATCATCGGAGCTGCTTGAAGCCTTACTGCTGCCTAAGAGCCTTTCGATTGCTACACCAACCTTGCCAAAGAGACAACACTACTGTTGATCTATTGTTTTACAACACTTCACCATTGCCTGATACCGATCGTCCACCATTTTGCTACTATTCCTAAGAGGTTGTCATCGTGTTGCTGAGACAACATGCTTTGCCTCCATGCTGCTGCTAATGACCAGCGTCACCACCTTCATCATGTCCCTACCGCAGAGTAGAGCTAACTTGTCATGAAGCCTCACTACCGAACCCATTCTCTGGCTGCTGTCTATTGTTAGAGGATTGTCGTAGCCAAGAAAGAACACTACCTACCACCATCACCATCTTTTGGTAATAGCCAAAGCTGGAGTTTCACCTGTGGACGTAGCCGCCTCATAGATATTGCATCATCATGGGTAGGAGTCTAATTGTGAGATCTATCAACTTAGTTTAATATCTAATACTTACTAGGGTAAGATCCTATTTACTAGTAAAAATGAAGCATAAATCTTCAACTTCAGTTAACCACTTTTGAAGAGATGACTTAGGCCCATTAATTTACACTTTGGGTTGGGTCATTACAAATGATATCAGAGCAACTTAGTTCCATATTAAATGGTGGGTTAAACTAAGGGTGTGGGCTAGGCTGCTAGTCACGAGCCAAAGAAATCACCTGGTTTAGAACTAGCTATGGGCCAAGTATAAGAATTTTAATGATAAAATTTCCTAAGATAGGTGGATTGTGAGATCTCTTAACTTATTCTCACATCTAATATATACCGGGGTAAGTGTAACACCCCAAATCCGGTTCACGCTCGTGAACCGAACCGGCATGTTACAGGCCCCGGTTAGGTCGGCTAACCCGAACCTAACTCATGCGGATCCAATCTCGGCGTCTTAAGATGAAGATACGATCCATCATGAATGAATAAATACGCAAAATCCTAACATGGTACTACATGAATGACAAGCAATTCAAAATACACACCAATACAGTTACGATCAAAATTCGTAGAAATTCTAAAACAGAACAGGGTCTCCCCTAAAAGTGCAATTAGGGTCCACCCTGTCAAAATAATATATACAAGTATATATAGCATATATCAACAATTTCAGTTACACACACATCTGATCTATTATATGCATCATTCTCGGAACTTTGGGTCCTAACCCATCATACTTTTGCTGCGCTACTCTGATCATTTCATTTCATATCATCATCATGCCTCAAACATTTGAATCATGTCATTCACAATATAATAACATAATAACACAATATTAAACATTCAGAAATCTAACATGTGTGTGCACAAGACCTCATTGCTCCTCCGTCCAAGCTGGCTCATCCATCTCGTGCTTATCACCTACATATATATAAGAAAAACGTCAGTAACAAGCGTTACTGGTCCGGAAAATAAAATAACTATAACAAACTGGCTATGAGAGCAAACTCTCATCTGAAAGAAAACATCATACTCCACGTGAACACTCTGAAGGGCACTACTGAGGAGCCACTGGGCTGCAGACCCGGTAGCATCCCGAACTTACTGCTCTGCTGCTGGTACTGTGCTACTCTCAGCACTTCTTTTTCAGTACTTCTCATGAAACTTTATCCTAAGCCCTCTCCGAACCTCCATATCTCTCCTGGCCTTGAGCACGAAGGCCGAGTACTCTCAGGCAGTCGCCTTTAGTACCCTTTGAACCACAAGTCCGGACATGCGCTGTACTAAACAGTACCCGTAAACCTCCACGTTCTCCGGGTGTGAGGAACTCAAACGCGGAGTTGTCAGGATCCCTCGGGAATGGAACAGTCCGCTGGCACTAATCCAGAGCCCGCTTTGACTGTCACGGCATCCTCTGCATGGTACGTGCAGTCGGTTTCTCCATCTCTCGTCTCACTGAAAACTCGATAAAACTATATATATAGGCCTGGGAAGGGATTCATATAATAGGCCCGAAGGCAACTTGTGGTGGATCTTGTTTTCGAAATCATCCTCGAGGGATCTCATCCTCGAGGGGTTATTAATCCGGAAATATTCGATTAAATGGCCCGAGTTAAGTGGGATCCAATAAAACGCCACTTAACCCGCCCTGCAATAATAAAATAAACATACAATGGAAGAGCGTAAAACAAGACGAGTCCTAAACGGACCTGGTAGAAGCTCCAACGTGTCATCGCGCCTAGGCGGCGAGCTCCTACTTCGTACCTACACATCAAAACTAAATACTAACGCCCGCTAACTAAATGATGCATCAAACACAATGAACATCAACCACAATTCAATCATCAACATCCAGCAACAGTTAAATAGTCATAAATTTAAATAATTCTAACTCATCCTAGTCATACCAATTTTATTGTGTTTTTCTAACTTATGTCGTGATCCATTATCATGATCTGACTCGATCTATCTCATTAGATCACCCACATTCATCCATTCAGATCATGCGTGTAACTTATCATTTCATCCCTAATTAGTCATTAATCACATCATGTAACTTATCACTATCAATCACATCAATAAATCAACCTTAGCATGCTATGCTAACAATTATCATCAATTTTAAATAAATCAATCAGAGGTAATTATACCTCACGCCGTCTGCAATCGGCGACGGCTAGGGTTCCGTCGCGCGTCTCGGAGCTCAAATTCGGCGCTCATCGGCGTCCGAAGCTCGATCTGGCTCCACTGGGTGAGCCCCGCGGAAGATCCGGTGAATTCCGGCGAATTCCAGAATTTCCAATTTTCTGGCGGTTTTCCGGCAGCTGCTGGCGGTTTTCCGGCGACTTCCGGTGGTTTTCCGGCGGTTTTCCGGCGACAATTGCCGGTGGTATCTACTAGCTGGATGGGGGTCATGTAGGGTACCATTGGAACCGGCTCGGCGAGCCCGACTCATCCATGACATCAGCGTGTCCAATGGAGGCGGCGGCTCGCCGGAAAATGGCAAAACAGAGCCGGCCGCGATGGGTCGCTAGATCCGGCCGGCCACGGTGGCGACGGCCTCCATTCCAGTCGGGGAAGGCAGCTGAGGGGTCGAGGACGTCGAGCCGACCACCTGATCGTGGTGGCGACGGTTGGCGGCGGCGCGATCGGCGACGCGACCAAACCTTGCCGCGGCGCTACGCACGGCGATTCCGGCGTCACGGCGGCCCGATTGGGGCCGGACTTGGTCGGGGCAGCATGGCGACGCCGTGGCTGGGCCGGGCGGCGTCGAACGGCGGCCAGGCGACGTCGGCCGTGGCGGCGGTGGCGCGCGAACAGGGGCGGCGCGCGGCAACGTTCTGGGGAAGAAAAGGTCGGGGAAGAGGAAGAAAAGGGCTGGTGGCAATTTCGTAAATAATACTTGACTCGTCTCCGGCTCGAGTCAAGTATAATAACTAAGTCGTATTAAATCCTAAAAAAATTCATAAAAATCAGGGAAAATCCCGTAAAATCAAACAACACCAAACATCGTAATGATATGCTCTAGAACTATCAACCCACCCAAACTGCCCGTAACGCGTCCTAACGCGGTAAGCGGCCTAAGACTAATTCTACGATCCACTATATATAAAAATAAAATTAAAAAAACTAACTGGCATACTCTCATATATCTGATAACTCATTCTGTTCTGCTGTGTTCATGACGTTATCATCATATACTTGGGTACGCATGACCCTCATAGCTCATACACGCGACCGGCGTCGGCTTGGTACACGTGTCTTGAAACTGACTCAACTCGAAAAATAACGGTCGACCCGACCGGTTCTGAATATAAAACCCTAACTCGAATCGTGGGTTTTACAGTAAGATCCTGTCTATTAGTGAAAATGGACTATAAATCTTCAATTTTGATCAACCACATTTAAAAAGATGACTTAGACCACTAGTTTGCACTTTGGTTCGGGTCGTTCGGACTTACTTCTTATTTTATACTTATCTATTGGATGGATTGTTTTATAACGTACGGCGAGTTAAGTGGTAGCTTTATCGTAACCCATTTAATTTGAGTTATTTAAATGTTACGTTTAATAATCCTCAAGATTGAGATGAACGAGCTAGGTGACGCTAGCCTGAGTGGGGGCATTAAGGTGAACGGTGGGGTCTAGCATGCAATTTTTGACTCATTTGTTCCAAATCTACAGCAAACCATGTCAGACTGAGCGAAGGATTGGACCGACTATTTTATAATTTGGAGGGGATAGAGTGAAGCTAGTTTCACAGAGCAGCAAGTACCTCCCACTGTTGATAGTAGAAGGATAATAGGCCAAAGAAGGATGTGACTTGGGGCTATTGACAGGATAAGTGTTAGAATTTTAAAGATAAAATTTCTTAGATGGGTGGATTGTGAGATCTTTCAACTGAGTTTTAAATCTAAGTTCTAAATTTATTAATAAGAATTGATTATATATTTTTAACTTTTGTTAACCACTTTTAACGAGATAATTTAAACCTATTAATTTTTACTTTGAGCCAAGTCGTTATACCGATCATAACAACACCTTGCCACTCATTGGCAGAGACTCCTTGGATACCCTCTAGTTGTTGCCTTTGCCGGAGGAGGAAGAAATCATAAAGACGTGAGGAAGTCCTGCTGTGGCTGTTGCGCTGCGAGGCTGCTGAGGAAACTTCGCTACCGCATTGCTGTTAGCTAGAGCTAATAGCCGTTGGTCGCCGGAGGACAATTGATGGCACAGGAGAAGAGCCTACTCACCCACGGTGCCAAGAAGGAGATCTTTCGACCCAATTGCCTAGTCTGCATGGTCATGTCCATGATCCCTGTTTACGTGTTGTCACCTATGGTTGACCATTGCCCACGACCCATTCAGATTCCGGTAGTTGCCCAAACCGATTGGACTAACTGGGCCAATTTTCTGGACTGAACCAGCCTAGCTGGTTAGGTTCAACACAGAGGCGCCACGATTTAATATTTCTTTCAGCCACTTCCTGAGCTCCTATTTGTGTGAAACTTGGCATCAGATAGTTTTTCCATGTCCCGGAGGCAACAGTGAAGTTTATTTTATCATTGGACCATTAGAAGTATGTTTGGAGTCAAGAATTAAAGCGACAAAAATCATTAAATTTTATAATTTGTAAAGGAATAAAAAATTAATAAATTGTGAATACCAATCTCACCATAGATTGATCCGTCAGATCACATAATAAAATTGGCATAGAACTATGGAAAAAATCACCAAGTGTCCTTTTATTTTTCAGGCATTCAACTCAACGTTTATAGATAATAGTGCATTAAGTTGATCCCCTGTCACCTGAACCCTTCAACTATTCAATCAATACTTTAATCTTTTATTTGTTTGAGCGACTGGCCGCCAGAGAGCTCATTGCTCAAACAAATATTATTATTAACAATATTTTTAATTAATTAAATGAGAAATATGATAAAGATGGAAAATAAGATCTTATAAACATCATTTTTATTATTTTTGAATTTTTAAAATTAATCAATTCCAAATCTGATAAATAATTGAAATAGTTATTTTTATTTTTATTTATATATTTTTAATTAATCAAATTATAAATCTGATGAAAGTGTCCTCAACTTTTAATGAGAGATTAACAAATGACTTAATATCATTAGCTACGATGATAAAAAAACTTTAACACATAACTTCAAGTCTTATTAAGATATTTGAAAATCTCTATAAAATAAAATCTTATATTTTAGAATTTTTTCAAACTTATTAATATTATTTTCAGTATTTTTAATTAATTAATTACATATATAATAAAGATGAAAATTTTGATCTTTTAGATTTTTTCAAATTTTATAATTATTATTATTTTTAGAATTTTCAAATTAAATAAATCATATATGATAAAGATGGAAAATCTGATTTTTTAGTTTTTCTCTAAATCTTATTAATATTATTATTATTTTCAAAACTTTTTTTACTATTTATGTGATAACTCAAATTTAGTTACAAATATAACATTTATTATAGTAAGATCTAATTTATTAATGAGAATAAATTATATATCTTCGACTTTGTTTGACCATATTTAAAAACACAGCTTAGGCCCATTAATTTTTGAAGATATAATTTAGGCTTATTAATTTTCGAAGACATTACTTAGGCCAATTAGTTTACACTTTGGGCCAAATTATTACAAATTATATCAACGCTAACCTAATTCAGTATTAACTATTGGACTCGACCAGGAACATAAATTAAGCTTCTTATCACAGGACAACTTGATTGTTAGCTATAGGCCAAGTGTAAGAATTCTGATAATGAAATTTCATAGAGTGGGTGGATTGTGATCACTCAAATTCAATTTCACATCTAATTTAAAAAGGTAATTTAGGCCCATTAATTTTCACTTAGGACCAAGTTATTACAATTAAAATTAAAAATATAATAAAGATGGAAAATAAGATGTGATAATCACATATTTTTATTATTTTCAAAATTTTTCAATCAATTAAATTAGAATTAGAAATATGTTACAGATGAAAAAAATTTTCTTTTAGAATTTGTACCAAAAATAATAATTATAATTAATTTTAAAATTTTTAATTAATTAAATTCGAAATATGATACACATGGAAAATAATAGGTGATAAACATCGTGCAATGACCCAACTTAAAGTGCAAACTAATAAACCTAAGTTATTTCTTTAAAAGTGGTTAACTAAATTAAAGATCTATAGTTCATTCTCACTTATAAACAAAATTTTATCCACATAGGTATTAGATGTGATACTAAGTTAAGGGATCTCATAATATACCCACTTTAGGAAATTTCGTCTCCAAAATTCTTACACTTTGACTCGTTATTAACTTCAGCCCACAGCCTTCTTTGGCCCGTGACTGGCGGCTTAACCAACGTTTATAGTCTAGCCCATCATCTATCACAAAACAAGGTTGCTCTCATACTACCTTTAATGACCTGGCCTAATGTGTAATGTAATACGCTTAAGTCATTTTTAAAAAAAATGATTAACCTAATTAAAGATATTATATTCATTCTCATTTATAAACAAGATCTTATCCTACTAGGTAGTCTACGTGGGACTAAGTTGAAGGATCTCATACATCGTTTTTAATATTTTCAAATTTTTTCAATTAATCAAATTCCAAATCTGATGAGAAATGACATAATTTTTTTTGTTATCTTGAGAATTTTTTAAATGATTAAATTATAAATCCAATAAAAATAAAAAAGAGGAGTAATCAAACATAGTAGTCATTTTCTAATTTCCCATTAAAAGAACTTTATCAAAATTTTAATTTAAATAACTAAAAGATAAACATCTATTTTCCATCTTTATATATTTATTAAATCTATCTATATAAACATATAATAAGAGAATAACTTTTTACAAATGTCTTCAACTTTTAATGAGAGATTATCAAATAACTTAATATAATGGGCTATGATAATAATAAAAATTTTAAATAATAATGTCCAATCTTATTTAGATATTTGGAAATCTATGCAAAATATAATCTAATCTTTTAGGTTTAAAAAAAACATATTAATATTATTATTTTCATGTTTTTAATTAAATAAATTACAATTGTGATAAAAATGTAAAATAAGAGTTGATATGCACATATTTAATATTATAATTTTCGTAAATTTTATGTCAATTAGAAATATGATAAAGATTGAATATTTTAACTTTTGGGAATTTTCCAAATCTTATTAATATTTTTATTTTTGGAATTTTTAAATTAATCAAATTCTAAATCCAATACAGAAAAGAAATAGATTTTTTTTCAAAAAGTTTAAATTAATTAAATTATAAATCTGTTAAAAATGAAAAATTGGAGTAACCATTCATAGACATTTTTCAATTTCTCATTAAATGAACTTTATTAAAGAATTAAAAGATAAACACATTTTTTCCATCTTGATATATAGGATAATAATTTTTGTTAATTAAAAAATTCAAGAAATAATATAAAATTACTGAGTTTGTCAATTCATATTTTCCATCTATGTAATTTGATAATTAAAAATTACAAAATTATCAAAAAAAATTAAACAATTAATTTTCTATCTTTATTGGATTAGTTATTTGATTAATTAAAAAATCCAAAAATAATAAAAATAAGTGTGTTTATCAACTCTTATTTTCCATCTTTATCAAAATTTTAATTTGGTTAATTAAAAATTCCGAAATAACCAAAAAAATTAAACATCTACTTTTTCATCTTTATCCGATTAGTAATTTCATTAATCAAAAAATTTTGCAAATGATAAAAATATATGTGAGTTTACCAGCTCCCATATTTTCCATCTTCATTGGATTCATAATTTGATTATTTAATATTTTCCAAAAATAATAACTTTTTTTCCAAGTGCCTTTTAATTCACCAAGGAGTCTAGGAATATGGGTAAGTATAATATACTTAACTTTTAATTGAATTAGAATATATCATTTTTTAAAAAATTATAATATAGTATTAATAAGGTTTGTAGTTGAATCCCAATTTACCTAATAGATACAAGTTTCTGCCAAAGCTTATAAAGAAAATATATGAATGAATTTGAAGTCTGGTTGGATTCTATTTTTGTTGATTTAATTTTTTTTAAGATAAATAAATTTCAAACAAAGTGAATCATTTTGAGTAAGGTACTTTATTCAAATTCTAACAAAGGCATGAATAATTATAATTTGAATATGCTATTTTTTTAAAGTATAATAAAATGCAAAAATCAAATAGTACGTGCACTCTATGATACACGCGAACATTTTGAAAAACAAAGATATAATTTAGAAAGGAATGTATTTTTACAAAAAAATATCTATTTAAAAAATTATGATATAAAATAAATTAATTAAATTTAATTATAAGTATATCTTAATTTAATATGATGTATTTTAGTAGACAATAGATTTAGAATTGGTAGGAAGTTGATATATAATATAAAACGAAAAGGTGATAATTAACTGTAATTAACTTATAAAATTAGAAAAAAATAAAATATAAGATACTTATTTGTAAGTACAATTAATATCTAAAATAAAAAAATATGCAATGTTCAACGCTTGGGTCTACCCGTAATTATTATTAATAAAAATATTAAAAATTTTATTTCTTTCCTATAATTTAGTACATATAAATTTTATTTATTTTCAATTTTACCTTTTATTTCCTATTCCCAATTATTTTAAAATATTCTTTTTATTCCTTATTTGTAAATCTATTATGTATTACGAAAGAAAATAGCATCCTATTCATTAGAATAATTTAATCACAGTATAATTTTTTTATAATTATAAATAGTAATAAAAAGTTTATAATCATCTAAAATTAATCCTTATTTTGAGTTTCACAATTTTGAAATAGATAAAAAATCTTAAATATTAAAATTGGATACTAGTTGTGACTTACTTGAATGTTGATAAATTAATTAATTTCCTTTTTATCTTAAGAAGTATGGATGTACATAATTTAGAATTTATTTTGGAATCAAGACTTAGATTACTTATTAGAATATACTAATGGTTTATTACTTTAGCTAGGGAAGAAGTTGGATCACGTGCCGCTTATTTGAGAGATAAACTCTATTTTATAAATAAATTCTCACAAGATACACTCTTATTTTTAATGATAAATTCTTGTTAAATAAAAAAGTAAATTTTAATTTTATAAATAAATCCTTCTGAAATAATAAGATATATACTTTTAAGGATAGGCTAAGATAGATTATAATAGTTTGATTTATTTTATTTTATTTTATTTTTATTATATTTTAATTGGACAAATCTCTTAGAACCCGACTTTGAATTTTCTTTTTATAAATTAGAATAGATTTCACTTATGTATAGTTTTTCCTAATCAATAGTCTGAGTCTCTGCTCTCACAAGTTCTATAGTCTCGGGGAACAAGCCAACAACAGTCACTTTACATTACAAGATCAAAATTGTGGGGTGAAGATGTTAACATGGAGCCATGAGAAGGTTATGAAGCCAGGCCGAATTAAGCTCAACCGAAGGAATGGATGCTTCACAACCCCGTCACCGCAACTGCATAAGCGACCTTAAAAAAAGATTGGCCTCACTCTAAGGCCAAGTTTACGTATGTACAAGATATACTAAAATGAGTAAACATATATAACCGATATATTTACATTTTTGGGTAGAACATATAAAACTCGTTGGAGTTCATAGTCGCCCTAAGGATTTTCCGATCAAATTTGCCGTCATGCCGACTTCAAACGATCCAACCGGTACGTCGCCTGTACAATGAATAGTACCAAGCAACTTATGTACGTGAATTATTTGGTGTCTTAAAGTAAGATATTACAAGCGGGTATTGGACTGTAAAAACTTTTTAGTGAGCCTACCAGAATGTCGTGAATTTCGCCTAGTACTGGCAAGAGCAGCAAAGCCAGAGTTTTGATTTCTTCTTTGAGCTTGTCATGCTCTTCTCCTTCCGCCAGCAACAAATTTAACAAACATTTCTTGTCTGGAATCAATTTTAAAGCAATCTGCTTCAACAAGATCAAGAGTTATAGCACGCTGTACATGGAAAAGAAGCTCCAAAAGGATTGTCAACAGATAAAATCATTTTTTGGGTCTCTCGACACTTACAAGAGGAAAGAGATAAGATTATTAACCAATCTTATTAATGAAAATTAATCTTTTTATGTGAGTTCATAGAAGTTAAAGGGTGTAATTATTTAAGAGTTACATTATTAATGACTATAATATAATTAATTATATAAAATTACTCTGAGTTACGTAATTACCATATTTTTTTCCTCTTATAATTTTAACTTTTTATCTGCACCATCAAAGAGAAAGATAATGTAAGGTGAAAAAAAGAAAATTATTTTCAAATTAACATTGACCAAGGTACGTTTTCGGTTAACAATAATAATCTTACTCAGTACATTTTCTAGACAGTTTTCTTGATAATTCTAAAAATATTAAATAAAATTGCATTAAAGTATTACAAAGAACTTACTTTGTAAGCAGCCGTAGAGATCCAACCATGCCAAGGTTTTAGAGTGTTCTGATATGCATCTTCTACGAGTTGCGTCAAGCTCTTTTCATGATCCTCAACAATTTTTCCCAGCAGTACCACTGAAAAATCCATCGACCTGCTGTAACCAACCGTCAAAAAGTTCAAACAAAATCGACGGACATTTTTCATGGTTTAAATTAATTCAGAACACCAACTCGTTATGGGCGCAGAAAGTACCATCAAACCAAAGATTGCTAAACAGACAGAATAATAATGTAGCCCTAAAGAGAAAGGTGGGTTCTACCTGGTCAGCCAAAGAAGGGCCCTTGTGCAGCCCGTGCCTTTTCTTGGGGCCCCTTTTCCAGCTTCGGCTCTAACAACCTCCGCCAAATTGCAATAAGTTGAAGGGTCCGTGTCGTAAATATTTTCTAATCTCTGTAAAACAAACAAAATCCTGCTTGATGCACACCAAACTAAAATTATTACGGTAGAAACAGTGAGATTGGGCGAGTGGAACAAGGCATCCGTCACTTCTTGTCTCTGTCAAATAATGGATGCTGAGTTTCCTAAGTTTATATGACCGTTTGCAAAATTGATTGCCATGGCTTGGAGTTTTAACAAAACAACGAACAAGTTATATTGTTGATACATATTTAAAGATGGGTTTTACCTGAATGTTGTCATTCACATCTTGTCTAAGCACGGCCATCGTGGGCCCAATCTTATCTGAAAAAAGCAGCGTAGAAAACAAGGACCACAAGGTGAGATAGGTTATGCTGTCATTTTCTTCTACAAAGGGCCTTGTTCAAGCAAGGCCACTCGCATGGTTGAAAGGTTAGAGCCAAAAAAATCTAAAGCATGGCCATTCATAAGCATGGCCTTTGTTCATTGGAAAAAAACTTGTGTACATGACATACATAGATAGTACTCCTAATCGGTTTGAATCTTTATGTGATTAATCAAGCTGACAAAAACCACTTCTTTTTCTTTGATTCTCATATGCGGCCTATGCCTTTCTTCTTCTTAACGCTGATTTTTTCTCCTCTGTTAGAAAATTTAAGTTAGAAACCAATCAACTGATATCTATCTAATTAGGAAGATTCCATTCGCAAACACAAGGAACAAGTACCCACTTTGTGTTAAAGATAATATGCGAGTTTTGAGTGTATTCTATAATCAAACGCAGGCACAAAAAACATAAAGAATCATCGAACAAACAAACAGCACAGGAGGAGAAAAATTGAAGAGTAGCAAGCAAACCAAGAACTTGCAGTAGGAGATGGCAAACACCAAGGAAAGGCAAGGTGGAGATATGGCTGTCAGGTTTAATCATTGAAAGCAGCTCAATGGCAGACTGTACCACCGAAAACTTCTCCATCTCTGCCCTCTTTCGCTTCATGGCCACCCCTTCTTCTTCCTCTCTCTTTCACCTACTAATCTCTAAATGCTGTGAGCTGTAACCTTCGAAAGTCTCCTTCCTTTTCTTTTAAGCAGAGGTCAACGACAACAATGCACAGACCATCTCCTTCACCCATCACCATCTTTCCCTTTGAGCAACGTATAAACCCGAAAGCTCCCAACTCAATGCTTAATAAATGTCTCATCAACTTCTTTAATGACTAATCCATTCTTATATTATATCCTTGACGACGTTTAAATTTTGACCTCGCCTCCTATCAGATCATGTTGCACGGTAACATCCAGTGGTATGTATGTTTGAGCAACGCTGTTCTCAGATCTGTAAGACTAACTATAGATGAGCCTCTTTTTTCCTATCTGAAATGAGAAGTAGGACCATGCTAATTTTTGCCTAATCTGTCCAGATGTAATTAGACGATCTTAATTATTTTAAAGGCAACTAGTTACCGAAAATAATACAAAGAAACAAAGTACACGATGAAATAAAATATAAGACGGGAATAGATTATTAAAGTTGGTCGAGTCATCGGGGTTCAATTGCACCAACTGCTCCTCCATTCATGGCGATGGTGGCAGATAAAAACCCCATGAACAAGTGCGAAGAATTGAAGAATCTTGTGGGCTGTTTCTTTGTCCAAGGCCCAAAGATGTTTAAAGTGCAGAGCTTAGATATATACGGTTGTTTGTATGGTTGGCTGTGTGTAGACTGATTGCATGGTCTTATTAAAAGACTCCAACTCATCGGTTACTTGGACGTGTTTAGAAATTCAACCACAGCAAAGAATTGTTCTTGCATCTTTATCTATATGTCATAACATCATATATAATCACGATTCACGGTATCAACAGTAACATACATAAAAGCAAAGAAACATTGGAATAAAATGGCATTTGAGGTGTAGGATTGCAACATAAATGTATTTTCTGTTGTCAATCATGCATCTAAATAATTGAAAAAGGATTTCAATAATGTTGGAGGTCGTCGTCTCTTGAAACGCTTGTAGTGGTCCGGCGGATCTAGTCTTCCCACAGATACGATCAAAACAGTATTCGTGAGTTAACTTGTGGCAAGAAGGGGAAGTGGGATGTGAATACCAAAATATATATGAGATCATGTTCTGGAATCTCAAACTCAAGGCTCAATTAATACGGAGAGTTGGCCAAGTCCCAGCTAACAACAATTACAACCCATCATCAAACAGCAACCTTGACTTTGAAAGATGGCCGCAAATTTGTTAGCAACAAAATAACCTATTAAAACCAAGATTTTAAATCGTTAGATGGGAGGTGAGGTACTTATCAAATATCCCTGCCTGTGCCTGGATTTCAACTAAAATGTTTTTTTGGCATTAGATCCCCTGTTATTATATTTGGAAGTTAAAGGCATTAAGATTACGTCACATGTTTGATTTTTTTTTGCATATAAATACTGGTAGTCCGGCGTATACACAATTAATTCTTCATCGTGCAGACATTTTTTAAGTACGCCTATTACAAAACCGTGAAACCTCAAACGACACAACATTAAGGCCCACGACCCTTTAAGTTTCGCCAGGTGCCCCACGAACATAACAGAATTTCCACACTGGGGGCTCATAATTTTTTTACCCCTATCTAAGATTCTAGTCTAGAATTAATTGCAATAATTCTTCTTCCACAACTTTGGAATGCTGTTAAAAAAATAGAAAAATAAGAAAAAAAAAACTATTTCCAAGTTAGGGTCTGTATGGCTCTTTGGCTGATAAGAAAAAAAATTACAAATATTCAATCTTATTACTATAAGTGCTATTACTCAATAAATTTTATACAAAAATAATATTAATAATTTTTAATGCATTAATTTATCATAATTAGCTCTAAAATATTTTTAAAAACTATTTTTTTGTTAAAAATAGATATGGGTTGGTGTACAACCAAAGCATAGACGTCGCATGTGTGACTAGTTTTAAAATTTCTTTTGACTTCAAAATTTCTCTAAGTTAACTTTACTTTACGGCTTTTTTAAGTCACACTCCACAAAAAAAGTAACATAAATTATATTGTTATCAATTTCAATTGAAATACAATTCATAAGCTTGTTTAAAATAATTAGAGAGAGAATGAGCAACTAGCCAATGAGCTGCTATATTTAAACGTTTTGGTATCCATATGATAACCGATTTAGAGTTTACCAAACATTTCTTTACTACTAGAGGTAAGGGGTAGATTCTGCCACAAAATACAGTCATTGTTTCCAAGCATAAAGTTAACTAAGTTTAAACAGTCAGAGAGGAAGCAACATGAGACAAAACTTGCGTGCTAGGCGTACATGAGAGCTTTATGAAAGACATTCAATTCCGCTTCTTCTACATTTCCAACATTAGGCGGGAGGTACCACAGTCTACATGAAGAATTTCAGAGTTAGAAGTAAACACATAATCCCCATGAAGCCACATTATGTTTGAAGCCAATATCAGAGAGATATATTGCTGAATTCAAAGAATAATCCATCAGAAACGTCTGATAGGAATTTGTATTTGTTTTTCTGGAGAGGATCAATATTTATCAAATTGGGAATGGCATTTTTAATACAGCTGATCCTTCTCAGGCATGCATGTATAAGATGTTGCAAGTTTAATTCAATATTAGAAAAGTGTGATAATTCATTTCTAACAACAAGTTATTTGAAAATAAAAGATGTGTAATAAATAAGTTGCACTAACTTGTTGGCTTAGAATTTGAGAAGATCTGATGTCCTTTTGCAAGGATAGTTATCAAGCTTCAAATTTGTTAGGAAATAAACGCTCTAGCAGAAATAATCCCTCTTCAAGATAAAATAAAAATAAATATAAGATAAATAGGAAATACTAAGATAAAAATAGATAGAAACTTTCTTCCAAATTAAAAAAAAAGAAAACCAACTTACTTAATCAATTTTGATTAAAAAATTTCTTGTAATCTAAGTATCAAATAAAAATTTGACAAAACTTTTCTAATATAAATCAGACCAATAACAAGATCTAAAATATACAATTTTTGAGAAATATAATATATGAGATATTAACATATACCTCAAAAAAAATTGGATCAACCTCACAACCTAGATTACGACCCCAATTTGAGATGATGAAGAACTTCTCCAAACTCTTCATTTATGAGTCAAATGTAATAAAAAACTCTAAGAAGAGGTTTTTCCATTATATAGAAAAACATGAAGAGAATTTTACAAGTCATCTCATTAAACTTTTATAAAATAAAATAAAATCACACGTAAGTATACGAAAGGCAAAAAAGCTGACAATTGATTTTTTAATAAAAATGGGTGAGTGCAAAGACAATAGCCCTTGTTACTTCGCACTCGTAGAGTTGGTGGAAAGTTGTTTCTGGGAAAGTCTTACATAGATAACAACGGGTGTCTTGTTCCTCTTGGATTGGAATTTATTTAGCTAATAAATTCATTTTATTAGGGATGCAAGCTCTAGCAGTTTTCCACCCAAGTAATAAAAGTCTGGATGAGAGTTTCATTTTCCACCAAAATTTTCAATTCAGCATGGTTGTATGAGCAATATCATTGTTTGAAAATAGATGTTTGTAACGAGATTTCATAGATAACTTACCATTCTTTGCTGGGCACCAGATAAGCTTATCTTGTCCACTAGGGGATGGTGGTATAAGACTTAAAATTTTATCAGCATCTTCAGGAACAAATATATATCCCACGAGGAGTTAGAAGTTACCACAGTGGAGACCTTTTTTGAAGCCATAAGGTCAAACGGATGGTTAATTTAGGGGATTTGGCCAATAATATTAGAAACCCAAGGGTCAATTCCTATTCTCACATTTTTACCATTTTCAATTTGCCAAAAGACATTATTTTTCAGAGTGTCCAGTCCAATGTAAATACTCTTCCATGCATAAGACTTATATTGCTTACATTAGTATCACTCCACCGTCGATTTCCTTTCTCGTATTTTGCCATTAACACTTGAGAAAGAAGTGAGTCTAGATTATTTATTATTCTCCAGGTTAATTTGGTTATAAAAACAATATTCAAAAGCTTCAAAGATCTTATGCCTAGGCCTCCATTTGCTTTTGATTTACAGATTTTACTCCAACTCAAAAGTCGACAATATTTTTCCTTATCTTTTTACCCAAAGAATTGTGATTATTTTGAATCAATCTTTTTATGATGAAGACAGAAATTCTGAAGCTACTCATCACATAGTTAAACATCACATAATTATCAATTTCAAGTATCAAATAGTGCAATATATGCTAATTCACATAATTTTATATTTACTTAATTGAGAAAATAGTATAAATTACTCCGACTTTTCCACTCCATGGCATACCGAGTTGTGTCAAAATCCCAAGTTTTTAAATTAAGGTTAAAAATAGATTTTAATTTTATAGACAAACTCTAAATTGAATGAGAGAACAATACACTCTTATTTTAGAGATAAACTTTGATTAAATAAAGAAATATATTACAATAATTTAATCTAAATATAGATGTTGTACAATTGCACTAGAGAAAGAATCTGACTTTATAGATAAATTCTAAGTTTAATGAAATAATTGAGCCTAATCATACAAATAAATTTAAGATATATGTTATAATTATATATATATATATATACATATTTGTTTTATTTTAATTAGTTGAATTTCTTGCCTTTCATCAAAGAGGATATTTTGTTCCTTTTTTTATTAATAAGATAAATATAAATATTGGTTCTAGGTCTCAAGCCCTTACCACTGCTAACACCCGTGGAAATACTACATGAGTCTAGATCGCAAGATTTGCCGAGGCGAATAAATTTCCTGTTGGTGACTTTAAGAACTACCAAGTACCCTTCATTATAACCACCCAATTACTATGAATTATAAAATTATTCTTCTAATTAATTTGGTAGTTAAAAGTTTAAAACTCAAAAGAGTACTTAGCCAAAAATTATAGGGACTCTACCACCACTGTTGCGTCAAATAAGTAAAGATGGCTGGTGGGTCCGGTACACAACCAAACCCGAATAGACCGGTTTGATATTCATATAAACGGGTTTAATTTTATGATATTGGGTATTAATTTTATAGTGGTCAGGTTTGGTTTTCGATACCGCGTAATTGGTATCCAATTTCAATAATATAAATTTTTTTATAAAAATTATATTTATTATGATTTAAATTTTATTATATATATATATATATGTTTATGTGAAAAATTAACATGTTTTCAACTATTTTTGTATTAGACTATTTAGTCTCTTTTTTAGCTAATTATTTCTAATTTAATTTTTCATGATGTAATTGAATTTAATTTTTATTACATATCCTCGGTTTTAAATAGTCGGGTTCGGGTTTGTGGGAGTTCAGGTTGGGTAGTAAAAATTTAAATTATAAATGGTCAGGGTTTGAGTTTGGTACGTGGGTTTAAGGGAATTAACGGGTTTTGTACTAGCAATATAATAAGTGACGAAACGTGACCGATAGCCCCCTTACAAAAAATAATAAGTAGCGGGAAGAAGAGAACCGTGAATATGACGTTTGCGAAAGCCCAAAAATGGCGAGGCCCAATAAAAGACACGGAGAAAGGTCCATGGGTGATCACCCCATGCGAATAACGAGGCCCATCAAACAAGTAGCTATGTGCGTGGCCTGTGGTCTTCTGTTTTTGCTCTTCAAAGATAGCGGTGACCGGAGCAACATGGTTATCTCTGTGGTCGTGTTTCCCACGGCTGTGGTCCGTCTCCGAACAAATTTTGTTACATGCTCACTTCCCACCACCCGCTCAACCTCTCTTAGGCCCAATTCTCTCTTCACCTCGTCCAATATTTTCTCGTCTCCTCCTCTGACAAGTTCCTCCCTTCCGAGAAGCATGTCAATTCGAGCTGCTAGAACTGAATCCAAAGGTGCCTCCCTCGGATTCAGGGCCCCTGATTTCCAGGTTATTTATTTTGTCCAACCATTTAATGTGTGTGTGTGTGTATTTTTTTTATATATGTATGTATGTTTTTGAGAATTTGTGTGGTGGTGTCTTGTCTTGTAGCTTCCAGAGCCTCTAACTGGGAAAGTGTGGACGTTGGATGACTTTGAACCTTATCCGGCTCTGCTGGTAAAAAAGAAAAACGCAATTAATCTACCTTTGGCTAGTGAAATGAATTTCTTTCTACTATGGCTTTATCGTTGACTCGTTTACTGGTTGAATTACATTCCTCTGAGCTATACTAGTTCAATGTTATACAATGCCTTCTGAGTCATCTGATAATTTGTTTGTCTTGAAAGGTAATCCCCAATGTATAAGTAGAAATTGGAGGTCTGAAATTTAAATGGGATCTTCACACACATTAAGGCTTGAATTGTGATCGCGCAGGTTATGTTCATATGCAACCATTGCCCTTTTGTTAAGCATTTGAAGCACGATATTGTGAAGCTCACCAATTTCTACGCAAAGGTTTGACAGCTTCCCTGCCAAAAATTTTTTATCCCACGGATGTCTTTTCCTGGGTCACAACCATTTTTTTTTTCAGAATTAAGTTTTGAATTTATCTTTACTGAAATTTATATTATTGATGAGGCTATAGAAAGGACTTGCTGCTGTTGCTATCTCATCAAATTCCATCAGAACACATCCTCAGGTTATTTACCTGACCTATCTGATTGTCTAGAAAGTACAAACATTATCATATATGTATGTCATGTTCTAAGTTCTTACCCAGTATGGATCAGCTTCTTTTCAAAAAGATGAAAGAATACATGTGGATAAACACTGTATCTTTTTAAATGAGTAAATCTATCACCATCTATTTGTCACAGTTTGGGCATCTTCAGTGGTAAAGGCAATGTATCGATATGTTAATCAGGGTGTTGTACTGCCATAAAATCACATAGGGCGTTGTGAACTTTGCTATGCATTTATTACAAATGGTTTTGATTCTACGCAGGATGGACCAGAATTTATGGCTGAAGAAGCCAAATACTTTAACTACCCATTTCCATATCTCTATGATGAGGTGAGCATGCTAAAGGAGCTGCAAGTTCAAAAGCTTAATCAGGGAAGAAATTAGAGTTTCTTTCATATTTTATCCTAGGATCTGTTTGGTTGGCATGAAAGTTAGAAATTGAGATGGTATCATGGTTCCAATAGAGATTGAACTTGGAGGTTTCTGATACCATCTCAAGTTCTTTCAATCCCCAGTTCCTCTAAAGTATTGAGCTGTGAGGAGGAATTCCTTAAATATCTATCTTGAGTCTTAACAAAAACTTCCAAGCTATTTCAGTTAATTGCACCATTATGTTTTATAACACATTTCGAATTGTTTATTATATCAACTTCAAACATTAAATTCAACATCTAAGATAGATTTATTTGCAAGTTGATTCAGTCTAATTTGATGATAGGTCTAAACGACAAAGGATCCTTTTTGTTTTTTAGTAAGAAGAACTGACCTTTTTATAGTGTAGTCTGGCAGTATAACATTCCCAATGTTTTTTGTGTTTCCGATTGTTCTCCTATTCTATGCTTTTTTCATGCCAGTTGATTAGGCCAGGTTATTTAAAGGTTCCTAATCTCATCTTTGACTGCAATGCATTTAAATTTTAGAAGCTTCCAAGTGATGGCAGATGCAGAAAGGATGTAGGGAGTTAAAGAAATTCATTTTAACTAGCTAAAGCATAAATTATATTCTTCGACTGCTGATTTACTTGAAGTATCAAGCTAGCAAATTTTCTTTTAAATAAAAATAAGAGCTGAGAGTTTTTATAACATTCACCTCCAGAGCCACCCCTTCTGCTTGATTATTACATAAACATGAATTTGTTATTGACTTGACGTACTGCTTGTGTAATGTTTCACGCTTTCTTGCAGTCACAGGATGTTGCTCGTGCTTTCAGTGCTGTTTGTACACCAGAGTTCTTCCTCTTCAAAAAGGTGAGTATGCTAATTTGATGTTTTTTTTGTCGGGTGTTGAAATTTGCTCTTATGCAATGTACTCCAAATTTTTCTTTAAACCCGTACAACAGGATGGAAGAAGACCATTTGAGCTTTTTTATCATGGACAGTTTGATGACTCACGGCCAAGCAAAAATATACCCGTTACTGGAAGGTATTCATATATGTGGAAGGCTTAACTTTTCCATACTTTGATCACATTCATCTTACTTTATCACGAGGTAGCTAGAAATAGGTGTTCTTAAAGTGTCAGGAATGAAGTAGATAATTATGACGTACAGCTTGTTTTATTAATTAAGATGTTTGAGATTCATAAATATGTTTGTCAATGCACACTCAAATTTGTGCGCATTTCTTTAAAATAAATATATGCCTTAAGTAGGAGAGGATCAATCAACAGAGATTGGAAGTTTAAAAATGTCGAGTAAGTACTAGAATAAATGTCCATCGAGAATGCCTATTGATCTTATCCAGGGCCAAAAATATCTCTGCAATTTTCTTCAAGATTGTCATATGTGAAGTCTGTGAAGAATTGTTACCCTTTTATGGTTTTAGCTTCTTTTAATTTTGAATCGTACAGCTGGTTGCATAGAGAATATATTCTTTTGAATATTTATGTGGTGTTTTATCCATACAGGGATTTGAGCCTCGCTATAGACGCTGTTCTTAGTGGACAAGGTTTGACTTCTCCTCAGAAGCCAAGGTAAGTAAAAAATTTTCAATTCCTTCTGTCTTGTATCCATTCAAGAGTCCTGATGAGTTACCAATTTGTAAGCTGTAATTTTTTAAAATCTAAATAACAATCGATTTTGAATTTAATAGAAAACAAAACCTAATTGTCCTAAGTTGAATTCCCATGGAATTTAATGAGGAAAAACAATTCATGCCCAGATTAACCGATTACACACTTCAGAGAGACATGAAAATTGCTATGCTACTATAATTGATGTTCAATCTCTTTCCATCAGCAACTTGATAACATAATTTGAGAAGGTGTAAATTGATTTTCTCCACGACCGGGACATTTATTCAGACTACTGTCTCTTATTGTAGTGTTGGATGCAGCATAAAATGGCACCCTGAAACAAATCAATAAACAAGGAGGTCGCAAAAGAGATCTTAAAAGGCTTCGTTTTGCACTTTGGCCGTCCAAGGGGGTGGTAAGAACCAGAGCACAGAACTCCACTAGACTCCAAACCCTGAAAAATTGCTCGTCCTTAATTAGTCAACACATTATTGTTTTGGGATTTGACTCCAACCACTTTGAGGACGATATCTTATATACAAATTACTTATTGTTCTCTAAAACCATCGTAAATTGTCACGACAAATATAAATAGTATGTTGGTTTTATATTTTTTTTGAAAAATAAATTCACAAAACTTGTACGGTATGCATAAAAAAGAAAGGAAATTACAGGGAACCTAAGATTTAACTTGTATGAAGATGTTTTAGTGATAATATTTTTATGATGCATTTGTGATTTATATCGTTGTTATTTAATTATTAATTTTTGAAGTCTTTTATATCTAAGGTAAACTTTTATTTTGTATTATAAAATTATAAAGTTGTTAAAAGAGATATATTTGTTACATGGATGGTAAAAATATATATGTTACATGAGGTTGATTTTGACTAATTAAAATGAATTAACTCTTCTTTAATTTTTGATATATCGATATAATTTAATAACCTTTTTTAATTTGATTCAACGTTTGATTTAAAGTTTTGTAATTATAATGGGACGGTGTCATGCTTTCGGATTGTCCCCAACGCATGGCTAACGCGGGCCCACACGAGTAGGGGATTGTAAGTGGGGTCTCAGAGTTCGTGGAAGGTGAATTCATCGTCACGGTTCAAAGGTCAAAATTTGCCCACCTTATTTAAATTAAGTGGAGGGCATTTTATCATTTTCTTTAATGATCTTTCTTTTCATAGCAATTTTCATTAATTATTAGTTGATGAAAAATATGAAGGCCAATAGATTTGGCCTTTTGACCTAGATGTATTTTTGTTTTAGGGAGGACTTGGCCTTTTGAGCTAGAAAGTCTTTTTTTTAGGGTGGACAAACCTCAAACTATGATCAGATCATATATAATTATATTTACATCCCACCTGAAGTCTAATATTTGAATTCAAATTTGATCCGAATCCAAAAGCTATATATATTTTATTTATCATATTAATATCACATTTGAATCTGTCAAATTTGTATTTGGTATTTAATTCGATTGAATAAAATAATAAAATAATATAAATTTAAATATTAAATAATAATAATAAAAATAAATATTATTTTAAATGTTTAAAAATATAATTATAAAATAGCACCCGTTCAAATCATATCACCCTAAATATATTTTTAGATATATTATAAATCTAAAAATTTTGAATATAAATTTATTTTGGTTTCAGATAAATAGCGGTCTCACACGAGGATAGAGAAGAACGAGTAGGAGTCAGGCCCGGACCTTCAGACGGTCTTGTTGCCTGCAGTTTGATGGCTACATTGTGCGTGCCACGAAGGCTAAACCAGCTTGCCGGCAACTGGCTCGGTTCATTATTTCCAATCTAATTATACTCGGTCTGGCTTATGGTGATTGATCAGTTTCATGCTAAATTGGCTTTCTAATGTCGCCATTTTACGCAAAATTGAGAAGTCTATTTGGGAAATGCAAAACCAGAAGATCTAGAATTATCACGTTGGAGTGGGCACTGATTTCGGCAATGGTGGTCACGGTGCTTTATTAATGTACTTGACCTTCTAAGAAAATAGCCAAAAACAAAAAGCAACAAACAAACATAGTTATATTTACAAGTATAAGCCGGACCAGCCCAGCCCAGCCCAGCTTAATGATGGCCTGGCCCACCCTGGTTCTTTGCCAGTTCTGTGCTCCATGGACAGCTATTCCAAGTTGTCCCAGATTTCAATTTCAATTTTATTCGGAAGACAAACAGACGAACCTTATCCGGCGTGGGCAAGGGCAGCAATCGGCTAAGCTTGGCCATTGGTTATCGATCTGCTGCTGCTAGTCAAGGGGTGGCCGACCAGCCACCGAAGGCTTACAGATCTGGCCTGCCCTTGGCCGGTTATAGCAGATCTGGCCGCTTCCATACAGCAGTGGTTCCCAGGCTGGGCGGGGTTTGTTTTATCAGAAAAGAATTCGAAACTCGAACCTTAATTTTGACCCTGATTTAGCAGAATTACATTATTCGAGCCAAGACTATCAAAAGACTACCCGTCAAGGGCACCTAGGGGAATTGCTCTCGAAGAGAGCACACAAAGGAGCAATATTGTTAGCTCCTTATTGGGTCGATGATTGGCATAGCTGCCTTCTGAAGAAACTCGATCCCAAATTGGTTTTCGTCGTCACCGACAATTATCTGGATCGATATAGAGCGCTCGGCGTCCGACCAGAAGAGTCAGAAAAGGACACGGAGCATCACTTCGTTGACAAGCTTTTTCATGCGTTGTCGGAAAGGAAAACGAAGCCTACTCATCGCACTAACGAGTTGACTAATGAGAGCATGGATAGTGGGGAGACGATACGCTGAAATTGAGAGGAAGAAATCATGATTTAGGCGCACTGCACTAGGTTTGGTTTCTTTGTTGCCTGCAATTACATGCCATCCTTGACTACGTTGTGCTCCGTAAGCAATTAGAGAAAAAATAAAAACCCAACTTGAAGGGCTCTCTACCTACCTCTGGATAATTTTTTAAAATAAAACCACTCTGCAAGTTGTGCATCTAGGCTCTGTTGCTTGCCAATTACCTTCGCTGGTCGACCAGGCCAGGTTGTACGGCGCTACCTCTTGAGTTGATCAAGCTCCGAATTACCTCTTCGTGTTTGGTTGTATACATGCCTACGTCGGTACATAATTTAACATTTTAAAATTTAGACTCAAACTTATATGTCAGTAGGTGGAGTCAGAGTCAAAAATGACTCATAATTATATATATTAAAATTTTAATTATGTAAATAAAATATTATATAAAAATATTGTATATTATTCTTTTAATATTTAAAATTGACAAATATATAATTTATATTTAAAAATAAATAAATTTAGCCAACTTAAAAAATAATATATTTTGATAATTTATATAACATAACTTGAGAAGTTAATTACTAAATTATTCAATATGGAGTCATTTATAGAATTTGACTCGGCAAACCCTAGGTCAAGTCAACTCCATAATATTTAGAGTGAAAAATAAATTTCAAAACTATACGTGAAATACTTTTTATAAGATCTTTAAATCAAATTTAGTAGATGTTCAATTAAGCTAAAGAGATGCCTGAAGTAAAAAGGTCTAATATATGTCTACCACCAAGCGGGCTCTAGCAGCGCAATGACGGATCAGAGGTAGATGGCGTGGTGACCAATTCGAAGACCTAACACCCAACGTTTGTGCAGGGATTAGGTCGTTAGTCTATTCGAAAAGAGGAGGGAGGGGATTTTTCGATCTCGTCATCTTGCGAAGGCTTCAAGATGCAGTCCACCATGGAGTGCACTAACATTGAACATGCTTTCAAGACCGCGAAGCTCACCCATCGCTGCTTGCTTCTCGTGATAGGACATACCGTCCTCCTTTAATTATCTGAATAGAAACCTGGATAATCCGAAACGGAGATCATACTTGTCCATTAAACGTAGGAGGGGAATCCGTCATGGTGCATGAGATCTTGACGCAGAGACATGCAATCTTCGATACACGAACATGTTCGATAAAGGACCTGCGAACGAACGGCAAGCCGGTTATGGAGATGGTCGAGGGGATGGAGGACGCTTAATTTGGCAAGAGTAAGAAAAAAATATACGTATACATAATCATGTGGTCGGGTTTGCGGACACGACGAATCATTTAGCAAAAGCCGACACAAGCCAAAGGGGAAGGGCATGTTAGTCCTTTTTGGTGATCGTTACCGATGGCGACCTCTTGTACGAAGGACAGACAGTGGCCCCCATTTTAGATTGCCATTGATCACAAGTCCACTCAGATCCAACAGTTTGTCTTCCACTCAAGCTGTTCATATTCCGCGGGTTTGGAATATTCTCTTGCATGTGATTCCGGCGCTTCTACAGTGTACTTCCACACACCACCGCCAAATTACCACGAGGAAGTAACCAATATCTAATCTTGTCTGGTAATAAATATAATATAATATAAAATTATTTATCCTTATAACGAAGCCATTAAATATCTTTTCCTAGTTAAACGACCGAGTTATTATCTGGCATAAGATGTTACAGCCATAAGATGCAATCAACATCTAAATACGCATGGGTGATATGGCCTATTTATTATCAAATTTTCAAAAGTATCATTGTAAATATTTAATAAAAATTAATTTATTTGGAGCTAATTAGATCTTCCAGCTTACAACTAATTTTTACTGTTAAACTACGTGATGTTAGCATTATCAGTTCGTCCAAAAGGTTGCGTAAAAACATCAGTAGAAAAATATAAGATTTAGTCGTTACTTTCTGGCGAGTGGATGATTTTCAACGTTTGTGACCGGTATCCCATCCTCCTCCAACTGCGTGAGGATACATTAATCCCAGCATGGACATGGATCAAGTGTATAACCCTTGCTGTCAGATTAAGCAAGGGAAAAACAAAAGAGACGAAGCACAGAATCATGAAAGCTAATTAACAAAGGTAGCACGTGTGTAATGGTTCAATCTGGAACCCAAAAAACACACGACCAAATAAACGTCAAAAATAAAAATAAAAAGAAGCAACCCAAGCACCTCTGGAACATACATCATGGTGCTCATTATTTTCTATTAGAGCAGCCTACTCATAACAAAGTATGAATCTTGGAGACTGTAGTTTATGTTAATTAGGTGGTGGCGATGCATCGAGGCTCCCAAATCAGGAGGCTCCTCTTTGACTCCTTGCATCCCACCATGATAAAATCGTTGGTTTGGAGGAGGAATGGCTTCTTCTTGGTACCATGGTTGTTGTACCCTTTGGTGGTAGAGAGGGAGAGTTTGTTGGGAGGAAGGCAAGTGGTCGGGTAGATGCTCGTCTTCCAGCTATAGTCGTAGGTGTTCAAGGCCTGGGCAGTGGAAGAAAGCAGCTGCCTTGGTGGGGCTGCTATGGGAGACGGCGGCTTCATTCCCTTCCCGGCGATGGCACAATTGCCGGCAGCCCATATCGGTTTGGAGTTGTTCCTAAATGGGATGATGCCGTGGAGGTTGAGCTTGTTCAGCAGCATGCGCTTCAGAGTCACCTCCATCATCTGCTGCTCCATCACCGCGGCTCCAACCATGCATGGCGGCGCTTCTTCCAACTGGGCAGCTCTTGATAGTTCTTCCTCCTCCGCTTCCTCTTCTTCCTCTTCTTCTTCTTCTTGGTCGTTGTCTTCCTGTTTGTGCGGGGCTGGTAGTTGGTTAGGATGGGGATGAGTGATGATGAGGAGAAGGCGCCCATCTTCCCGCTCTGCTCGCAAGCAGTTCCGGGGCTGAACAGGGACGGCCTCTAGCACCAGTCGCCCGTTGCATCGGTGGGATCGTATTTGGGTCGCCGAGGATAGTGGTGGAGGAAACGATTTAGCTGTCGGTTGCGCCTTCTTGACCACAACTGATCTCCTCTCGTCTTTGGCCGGAGCTTGTGTAGCTGCCAAGAGCTCGTCGAAGTCAGAGAAGCAGCCATTCGATCCATTCTCCGATCCGAGGATCTCTGTGCACATGTTCAGGCTCCTCTGGCTCAACGAGCTAGCGCACTTCTTGAGCAATGGGTGGACGTAAGGTGGAAGAAGTTGCTCGTCGGCGTCCTTCTCTTTCTCGGCTTGGATGGCACTCCACATGTCAATCTGGTCGGGTCTCTTAAACAAATCCTTCTTCCTCTGCTCGACGTGGTCATCCTCCTCCTCCGAGGTCGACGAGTAGCTACTATTGGTGTCGTCCGGTGGAAGAACGGTGAGCTCTTTGGCGGAGAGGACCTTAGTGAGCCGGCCGTTCTCGACCGTCCATTTCTTGGACGACATGTCGGCGGAGAAGGTCCTCCTCAGAGACGGGCGAGCACTCGGCTTCTCAGTCAAGATGGAGCCGATTCCCAGCTCCTCGGAGATGTCAACTTCCACCCTCGGCTTGGGCGGGTACTTCTTGCAAATAGCTGCCATGTATGTAGATATATATATATATGTTGGTATATGGAAGGAATCGGTTCTTCTTTCACGGTAATGGAAGCCTATAAGGAATTAATTAATCGTTGGGTAGGGAAGGAATGGAGCTGGCTATAGCTCTAGCAACAGTGTTGAGCTAGGCTAAGGTGTTGAGAGGAGGGGGAAGAGGAGGAGGGCGTGGATTCGGAGAGTGTCCAGAGGTAGTAACAGGAGAGGAGGAAGATGAGGTGCAAGAGCCGGCGGTGGAGGATAGAGACATCAGAAATATGCAACATGCTCAACACGAGCAATTAAGAGAAGGTCAGGCAAGAACAAGTGTGACTCAATTTTCACAGGATATAGTGGTATGCTTACTGTGTTTTTCTGTGAGCTCAATATATGATCAAGTACCCGAGACGAGGACGGCCATAGATCAAGAAGAACAAGTTTCCCCAAGAGATAAGAAAGAGCCTGATCACGAGGGTGGTGTACACCTCCTCTAGTTTTGAAGGCTTTGCCTTGCTCTGGTGGTGGCCGGTGACGAAGGTAGGTCGAGAGGGGGACGGTATTTGTAGTGCCAAAAGGCTCTTCTATGGCGGGTCCCATCCCCACTTATATGGTAGTCGTCGTCAGTCCCTCCCCGCGACCCGATTAACCTCGTCCTTCACTTCTTGCAATTCCACCTGGTCTAATCCGGTTTCATCAACTTATATATTTATAATTATACCCTGGCTTAATGGTGAAGCAAAGTAGTCTTGAGCTATGAGGTGGTAGAAAATTTTCATGTCCGTCAAATTCATGCGGGACTCTAATTTAAGAATGACTGAGGAAAGTGCATTGCAGTACTGTACGTACGTATGACCTAACAACGTACCGAATATTTCATATTTGGAATGTTACATAATGGCAAAATAACTGAATAAGCGACTGGTCGTTTACTCAATTACTCGTTCCAATTTCTGGGGCCACTATCTATATTAATCACCGCCTACAATTACATAGATGAAAATATAACCCTCTAATTTCTTTAATTTATATAAGCTTCAAATCCAATCCATGCATGATTGATACACAAAACCAACATGCATTTCCACAATATCATTTTTTAGTGAGGTAGTATAACTACTGATCAAGGCTTTACAAACCCCTTCTATTAATCTCAAGTCTTTTGAACACTACTGCAACGCACTTCATCACATGTGGCGTACGTTTAGATGATAACGAGCATTAAAACTACTACGGATTGCTTATAATCTGCATGCGCCACTTACCATGCATCTTAATTTTCAATCCGCACTTGACCGGCCTTGGGTAACCCAGGCAGGTCGGACCTAAAAATTCTTTATGCATGGTAGTGGTAACTGTGCTAAGTGCCCGTCACCTTAGAACCCCATTGGACGGCTGTTCATGCTGTTGGCTGTCCGCCTTAACCTCTTGCATATAATACGTCATCAGCGTAGGGATGAGGAGTCACTAAGGACAAGAATAACAGCTAATAATAGTTTTCAAATGAAGATTGTGCGGAGGCGAACAAACTTGTGAGTCATGTGTCGTTTTAAAATTCACAAGTGCAAAAGCCGGGTCCTCTACTAGTCCGAATGCCATCAATGAATTCATTGTTCTCGGCCAAGTGAAGAGTTTTCTTGAACGCTAGCTATTGAACTTTCGACCCCCGAACTTGACTTTCAGCCAAACATGGAAAGATTTATATGTTTTTTCTGTTCTCATGATGTTCATGTCAAGTAGGAATATGTTCCTTTGTTGGAAAATAAACTTTATGAATTAGCAATAATAATCTTTACTATCGTAGAGTGGCGTACAAACTACAAAACGAGCGATCGATGGAATCTGATATCTTTTACGTCGGCACTAAATTAAGTCGGACTGGATTGTGGACACCTTTCGTCGTCGTCTGTGGGGTGCAACTTCTAGTATGGTACGTACACATATAAACCCCAGCTTTTGAACAAATTACGTCAGCGTAATACTAGATTATAGTTGTATCCTATTATTTAAAAGTGAAAAAGGAAAAGAGAGTAAAATGGCGCACGGGAAAGCAAGCAAGAAAGATATTCTGTCTCTCCCACCTCCCCCTTTGTGTTTCAGCCCTTTCTAAAGTGTTCGTTCTTATTCCCTAAGTTAAATGGTCGACCATTTACAACCAAGTTTACCATCATTTTGCATGGACAATAGAGAGAGCACAACAATGGTGTAGATGGGTAGGATTAAAAGGAGGCGCCTCCCCGGCCTCCCCCTCTTATGTGAAGATAAAGGAGGATCCTGGGCTCCAACAAGGCAAACAACAATCTTTCCCAGTTGTGGTGAGTGCGATCTGCTTGGGGTGCACCGGGTTCCAAACGTGCGAATGGTGTAGAGCCTCGTGTTGGTACGCGACGATGTGCGCATAATTTGGACGGATTGCATGGTGTTGAGAGCCCGGGGTCCGACCCTGGTCCATGATGGGGAGTGCATCGGTGTGTGTTGCTTCCACTCCTTTTTGGTTCACTTTGGTATTTTGGCATATGCCGGATAATCCCTCCCAAACAAACCCCTACGATCTTCCCTGTTCTTCTCACTTGTCACGCCGCTGGTTCTCTTGTGTTTGAGGCTACTATCTGATATGTTCCGCTACTCTTTTTGAAAATGGGGGACCCCTTGTTGCTGTCTTTCATAGATCCGGAGGTGATTCTGATCTGGAGTTCCTGTGCACTGCTTGTTTTGAAAGATGAGAAAATGTTATATTATGAGCTTTAAACGATCCATGATAACATGGATGCATTTGTTCGTTCAAACAAAGATAAATGTTTGTGTTTTTATATTAAATTGTCTTTTCATATTTTATTATTAATTATCTTTTTATATTTCAATCATTTAACAAATTGAATAAATTTTCTTAAAAATTGTAATAATTAATGAAGCGATTGAGTGTTATGAGTGAGTTAGTGAATTAAAGAGGATATAAATATATAATGAACTTTTAAAAAAATAATCAATCAATGAAGAACATTTTATAATAATTAATGAGATGGTTGGGTATTATACGTGAGTTGGTGAATTCGGGAGGGTATAAATATAATAAACTATTTTTTAAAAATCAATCAATGAAGAATATTTTCAAGTTGAATTTAGAATTATATTATTGTATCCTTTTCAGAGTGGAGAACAACCGATTATACCAATTTAATAAGAAAGATTTACAAAGACTATCAAATTTATAATAAGAGTCTTTCGATCGCCCGGGATTGAAGTGTTTCTCATTAGTCAATCATGACGAACAAGATGAGAGCTAAGGTGGTGGAGGATCGCCTGATGGGGACTATTGCCAACAACGGAGTACTAAAACTATTAGACAAACGAAATCCTAAATATGATGATGAGGTTGAGGAAGAAATGGGCAACCCATATGTGGAGGTGGGGGAGGCCCACTTTGACCCATATAATGAACCATCTACCTGTGATCCGCCCTATGGAGGACACGGCTTACCTGAAGACAAGTTTGAGGTTCTTTCCGCTCACCCTACAATGGTAAACTATGGTAACTGTTACGGGTGTAACCCGTGGGACACCCAAGGAGCTAGGGTTTGGCGGTTGTCCCTAGTCACCCCGCATCCAAGATGGATAGTCGGTGATATCCGGGTAGTGAAACAACTTACCAAGTACTAACCCATATTATAGTGGCAGGTAAGGATTGAGCAATGGTACATGGTGTGCTGGTGATCGATGTTGGATAGCATGTAGCGGCATATGGCTCGGTAAGGAGTACTAATAACTTTGGAAAAGAGTTATTATTATTTTCATTTTATATTGAGTTTCATGTTTCGAGTTGTTTATATATCAATTTTATTAGTTTAGAAGTTTATTAGATATTATTAATAATGCAAGAAATTATTGTGATTTTGCTGTAAAAAGTACTAATTAATGCTATTCTAACAGGGTATAAGAGTTAGAAGACGATCCTTAGCCAACTAATGGGAGTTTATAGCAACTATTTTAAGGATAAGCGAGATCTTCTTAGAGATAAGCGTGATCTTCATGAAGATATGCTGTAAAGATCTTTGGAGATAAGGATATCCTTGGATGTTAGGGATAAGCATGATCTTCATAAGATATTCTTAACGATCTTTAGAGTTATGGATAAACACGGAGAAGCCCTATATAAGGGGACGTCCTCTTATGAAGAAAAAGAGGAGAACAATATTAGACGGCTAAGAGACAGCACGAAAGACAAGAGAAGGAAGACAAAGAATTTGGATCAAAAGAAGAAGATGCTTTCTCCAAAAGAGTTTTTCTTTATTTTGATTTACTTTTCTTTGTAATTAAATGATGTTTTTCGTATCACAAATGAATTTTTTGTGTTTAATCGAAAATTTTATGGAGTAATTCTTTTCTAGGATTTTCAATAACAACTAGTGCATAGATTAATAAAAGTTATTAATTTTTATCTATGTGATTGTAATGTTGGATTATCTATTTTATTCTATGCATTAATGTTATCATTAGCCTGATCACTTATTGATTGATCTACAGATTTGATCTTGTCTAGAGATAGAAAGATTAAATTTGTCAATGAATAAAATAGTCTTTGTTCATCTATTTTAGGTGATTCACGTATGAGATAGAGATATACTCATATGTCTTGGGTAACTATTAAGGGCAAAACTTAAAGTATCATTTTGCATACACAATTTCATAGAGATATAGGATTAGGGTGCGAGTGATAAGTTTATGGTGAATCTAAGAGATGTCATAAATAATTTATTCTCGTGGTTAATAATCCAAATATGTAATTCATAGGTAGAAGTTATAACTTTAATCATATAGAGCACTAGGTAATATTGAAAATCCTAGGTTTGTCGTCTTGAGGTTAGTATTTGATTTAAATATTTCATTTTAGATTAGTTTAGTTTTAGTTTATAATTAAATCACTCTTTGAATTTTTCTTTCAATTAAGTATAATTAATTAAATTAATTTTAGTCACTGAAAATTTTTAGTAATAATTCCTCATGGGACGATACTTTCTTATCATTTTATTACTTGATTCGGCACGTGCACTTACGTTATAATTTTCACATCAAGTACCCAGCATAGCGCTGCATGGCACCAAGTAAAACTCAAGATGGCGGGTTCTGAGTAGTGGCATGACCAGCGGCTACGAATGAGCAGTACTGAGCATTGGCAGAGCGAGGTCACGAGCAGATGATCTAGCATACCAAAGCCGGGTACCGAGCGTGTCGATGTCCCGAGACCAAGCGTGTTGAGAATTGGAGCAGTATCTAGTTACGAGTGGTGCCGAGAATTGGAGCGGTACTCAGTTACGAGTGGTGCCAAGGATTGGAGGGGTACGAGCAATGTATGAGCGTCGGGCCAGGTAGCGAGTGTTGGCGCAATGTTGGGGTGTGACCAAGCCAAAGAGCAGTATTCCAATATTCTGGTCGAGGTTACGGGGCAGCGCACCTGAGCATCAACGGTGCATGAGGATCCGGTAGAGGGACGCGCACATGGCTGGAATGCCAGTAATTGAGGTTGGCCGAGAGTGGGCTGGGTTCAAACCAGCATGGTCGAACCATGCAGTCGACATGCACTGAAGGAGTTTGTTTAATCTATGAATTGCCGATAGAGATGAAAGAGATCTTGGTGGAGATCATGATCTTTTATTCGCCAATGATGGATAATTGGTAGCAACTAACTCTAAAGAGATATTCATGCAATCTTTGGAGATAAGGACGCTGACATGTGGATGAACATGATAGGTCATGGATTGCGTGATATATTCTGGAGATATTTGGTAGTTAGTTGGTTGCAATTAATTTTGGATATGGATATCCTTGGACGTTAAGGATAAACATGATCTTCATAAGATATTCGGTTGAGATCTTTGGAGATTAGATAAACACAGATTGGAGTTTGCATAAAGGGACGTCCCTTTGTGGAGAAGAGGAACAACAGGAAGATTGTGTGTGCTCTATGTGGAGGAGAGAAGTCTGATCATGCAAGGAGACTACTTGTAGTTGTTGCAGCCAAGTTTGTGGAGTTTGGACTGGAACTACAAGGAGGTGCTCTTTGTGGAGGAGAGAAGCCTGATCATGCCAGAAGACTACTTGTAGTTGCTGCAGCCATGTTCGTGGAGTTCGGACTGGAACTACAAGGAGGTGCTCTTGTGGAGGAGAGAAGCCTGATCGTGCAAGGAGCCTACTTGTAGTTGTTGCAGCCAAGTTCGTGGAGTTCAAACTGGAACTACATGGAGGAGGATGACTGCCGGTGTAGTCGAAGTATGCCTTTAGGATCAAGGTACACATATTTGTTTTTCGACAACCTACTTGCTTTCTAGTTGAGACATTTGCATGTAAAACAGGTCAGTCGAGGGGGATCGACTTGGGGTTATGTGTGAGGACTAGTTTGAGAAGAGAGGCTCATTGTTCTCACGGCCTCTTGAGCGAGTGTAGAGGGGCAAAGTCATGGGGGTGCATGTCCACGACTTGCAAGTGGTCTGGTAAGGGATTAATTGTATTTCCTTTGTTCATAGAGTTGAAATAAAGATTGGGTGGAGTTCCCGTAATATTATGCTATTGACGTCGAATTTGGGACTAAGGGTTGGATCTGTGATTCCGGGATTTGGTTCGTACCGAGGTTGGGTGATCGGTATTTAAGGCGTGGTATACTACGGCTTAGTGGTGTTTGTGTGTTTGCTATAACATGATAACTGGTAGCCAATTGCTAATACCAATAGCACTAGTCAGTGGGGCGTGGTGTTGGCATCGGGTGTGCTTGTGTTCACAAGGAAGACTTCAGCATGCCGCTGTAAATAGCGGTATTTAGGCTACGTAACAGGAGTAGGTTGGTGTTCCTAGGAGGGGAATACGCCACACTGGACTAGTTTTAGGGTGAAAATTTTGACCCTCAATTAACCTCATGACAGTAACCATAATGGGGGTAGTCATGGACACCAACTATATTATAGCCTGACTAAATACAAAGACTTTTAAGGGATCAGGAAGGATAATATAAACCCACCTCCCGAATCCGGGTCACCTAAGAACCAGATCATAATTATTACGATCAAGTCGAGTCACATCAAAATTGATTAATCTATAAGTCTCAAATGAAAATGGATTGAAACAACCCTCTTATGTAATGACCCAGCCCAAAGTGCAATGTAATGAGCTAAGTCATTTCTTTAAAATGGGTACCCTGGAAGTTAAAGATCTATAGTCCATTCCCACTTATAAACAGGATCTTCTCGCAGTAGGTATTAGATGTGCGACTAAGTTGAGGGATCTCACAATCCACCCACCTTAGGAACTTCTCGCAGTAGGTATTAGATGTGCGACTAAGTTGAGGGATCTCACAATCCACCCACCTTAGGAAATTTCGTCCCCAAAATGCCTATTCTTGGCTCGTTGCTAGCCCCAGCCCACGACCTTTCTGGCCTGTGACCGGCAGCCTAGCCAACGTTTCTAGTCTTGGCCCGTTGCTAACCCCAGCCCACGACCTTTTTTGGCCCGTGACCGGCAGCCTAGCCAACGTCCCTAGTCCATCCCACCATCTAACACGGAACCAGGTCGGCTCTGATACCATTTGTAACGACCCAGCCCAAAGTGCAACGTAATGGGCTAAGTCATTTCTTTAAAATGGGTACCCCGGAAGTTAAAGACCTATAGTCCATTCCCACTTATAAACATGATCTTCTCCCAGTAGGTATTAGATATGGGACTAAGTTGAGGGATCTCATAATAATTTGTAATGACCCAGCCCAAAGTGCAACGTAATGGGCTAAGTCATTTCTTTAAAATGGGTACCCCGGAAGTTAAAGATCTATAGTCCATTCCCACTTATAAACAGGATCTTCTCCCAGTAGGTATTAGATGTGGGGCTAAGTTGAGGGATCTCACAATCCACCCACCTTAGGAAATTTCATCCCCGAAATGCCTATTATTGGCCCGATGCTAGCCCAAGCCCACGTCCTTTTTGGCCCGTGACTGGCAGCCTAGCCAACGTTTCTAGTCTTGGCCCGTTGCTAACCCCAGCCCACGACCTTTTTTGGCCCGTGACCAACAGCCTAGCCAACGTCCCTAGTCCATCCCACCATCTAACATGGAACTAGGTCGGCTTTGATACCATTTGTAACAACCCAGCCCAAAGTGCAACGTAATGGGGTAAGTCATTTCTTTAAAATGGGTACCCCGAAAGTTAAAGACCTATAGTCAATTCCCACTTATAAACAGGATCTTCTCCCAATAGGTATTAGATGTGGGGCTAAGTTGAGGGATCTCACATCTTAGCATCTTGAGAAAGGAAGACACTATTAATATGCAACCAACACTCAATAAGGAAGGATGAATAGATGCGAGCAACAACCTAATAAGAAGCTCCGTGTAATGACAAGACATAAAATCACTCAACAAGCAGCGATGATAAAAATATAAATAAATAAAATAAGGGGGTAAGTATATTAAACAACTTACGAAGCTAAAATCTTAGCATCTCATTAAAAGACTTGATATCATGTTTGATCTGTTGCTATAAAAGCTGGTTTAGAGCATACATCAAGATACATCACACAAAATACGCAAAGGTATTCATCGAGCCCAAACAAAAGCACAAAACAAAACAATGGGGCGTTGAGCACATGTGTATGTAGCAACTATTTGTCCTTCCACCAAAGTGACCCAACATATAGGAACACAAGACCAACATATATAATGGGGAAAACGTCAACAACAAGATTCACTGGTCTAAAAAATACCTAGCACAAAATGACAAGTGGAATTTGATTTTCACGATGAAGGAAACCATGTATAATCTTCATGGTAACACTCAAAGGGCATCTATTGATGAACCATCAAGCTACAGATTCAACAGCATCCCGAACTGAATTAATATTGTACCACTCTCAAAAAGCCTCTCTTGGCAATAACTAGTCTCACTCTCAGGAAAAAGCACATATCTTAATCCCTCTCTAAACCTCCATATAACACCTGGCCAAGAGCACAAAAATCAATACTCTTAGGCAATCATCATCAGTTCTTCTAGTACCACAAGTCTAGACATGCATTGTACATAATAGTACTCGTATACTCCACGCCTTGTCGAGTATAAAGAAGCTCAAAACGTAAAGATATGAGGTTCTGTCGGGAATGAAACAACCATCTCACTCATCCAGAACTAACTGCGATGCCCACTCACGGCATCCTCAAGATTAAATCCACTACCACTCGACTCATTGAAAACTTGATTAAAACTATATATAGGGCTAGGAAGGGGATCATATAAATAAGTCCAAAGATCATGTGAGGTGGAGCTAAGTTTGAAAAAAACATGATGGATTTCATCCACACGGGTTACTAATCATGAAAGTAAAATGAAGTTTAAAAAAATGGACAAAAATGAGTTTAAAATGATTGAAAAAGATAAACAAGTCAACTAGGCCGAGTTGGATCGAGTTAGATTGAATCGAGCAGTTGAGTTAGGTTGGCTGGGATCAGCTAGCTGGGTATGGCCATGGACATGAACACATGTGCGAGGACAAATAGGCAGACAAAGAAAGATGTTTGGGATAGTGGCTGATGAAGTCCGGCTAGTGGCTGGCCAAAAAATGGCATGAAAGTGGGGAAAACGTCTCCCGGAGTGATAACATCGCCGACAGTGATCGTAACCACGACAAAGGTCGACACCAATTTCCAAACCTCAGCCTCGCCAAGGGAAAACTATCTGTGTGGTTGGCCTCATTGGAATAGGCTCCTCTGCGCCATAAAAGACCAGAAAGGCAGCGGCAGGTGGATCAGTGATCAAAATGCAATTAGCAGTAGCGCCAGAGCTAGTGGCAGGTCTAGGTCAACAGCCGGCCCTAAGGTAGTCATGGTGGTATTGGTTAGGTGGCTAGAGGTAGATCGGAGACTTGTCGACAGCGGCCCAAAGGGGTGGCAATGCTAGGGTAGGAAATCATCCAAAAATGTAGGAGAAATTTCCTGGAAAATGGGTAGCCAAGGCTATGGTTTACTTTGTACCACCCAGATCTTACCATGTGGCTAAATCTTGTCGTCTGAGAGGTGGCAACAGCACTGGCCAGTGGCCGGCCGGTGGAGAGGTCACCAGCGTTGGTGCAACAAATCAGAGGTGGGGGGAAGGAAAGGGATATGATAATTTCGTAATAAAAACTTGACTTGTTCCCTACTCGAGTCAATATTATAAAATAATTTTTTAAAAAAATTTCAAAATAAAAACTTAACTAGCTCCCAACTGGAGTCATTATTACGAAATAAATTTTATTGATTCGAGTCAATTTAAAAAAAATATTAAAAATAAAATATCATAAAATAAAAGCTAGACTCGCTCTCAACTAGAATCAATATTACAAAATAAATTTTAAAAAATAAAATAATTTCATAATAAAAGTGGACTCGCTCTCGACTCGAGTTAATATCATGGTTGCATGAATCGGAATCGGAATCGAATCGGTTTTCCATGGAATCGGAATCGGAATCGGAATCGGTCTGAATCGGCCAAGAATCGGTTTAGTTGAATCGGTCCAAATTAATTTAATTGGTCATATATAATAATTTGATAATTTATAATATAAATATATTAAAATTGGGTATTGATGTTATTTTGATATTATTCTGTGTATTATAGTTTATGATATTTTTTAAATATTTTTTAAGATTTTTTTAAATTATTTAGAATTAATTATTATTTTTACTCGGGTTAGAACTCGAGTCGACTTTTAATTACGAGAATGCCACCCTCCCCTCTCTAGCCCCGCGCCGCCGGCGGCCCGGTCGGCGGCGAGCCTTGCGGCGGCGATGTCGGAGGATGTCGGCAGCCCGGTCGGACGAACCGTCGGCCGGCGGAATTGCGGCGGAAGCGCGGCGGAAGCGTCGGACGGCGGAAGGTGAGTTCAGAACGGGCGCGAGCGTCCGGACGGCGGTAGGGTGGTCGGAAGGTCGAGCGGAGCGTCGGGCGGCCGAATTGCGGCGGAATCGGGCGGAATCGCGGCAATCGGGCGGAAGCGCGACGGAGGGCGGCGGAGCGACGCGCGCGGCGGAATCGGGGGAGAGGGTTTGATTTAGGTTTTTAAATCCAAATTACCATTTTGCCCATGCTTAAATCAATTTAATAAAAATTATACCTAGGGTATTTTGTACATTTTGCAATAAAACCGATTCACGACCCGGGGCGCGACACCCATCCGATTTAAATCGGCCGATTCCGCACGGAATCGGCCGATTCGTCAACTATGGTTAATATTACAAAAAATTTAAAATAAAATAATTTTGTAATACTTATTTTATTTTTAAAATTTATTATGTAATATTGACATGAGTCGAGAGTGAGTCTAGTTTTTATTTTATGGTATTTTATTTTTAATATTTTTTTAAAATTGACTTGGGTCAAGAAAATTTATTTTTTAAAATTTATTTCGTAATAATGACTCTAGTAGGGAGTAAATCAAGTTTTTATTGCGATTTTTTTAAATTTATTTTGTAATATTGACTTGAGTCGTGAGCGGGTCTAATTTTTATTATGAAATTATTTTATTTTTTAAAATTTATTTTGTAATATTAACTCGAGTAGAGATCGAGTCTAGTTTTAATTTTATGATATCAGTCAGGAGTGAGTCAAGTTTTTATTACAATTTTTTTTAATTTATTTCATAATATTGACTCAAGTCAGGACCGAGTCAAGTTTTTATTACAAAATTGACATCGCCCTTTCCTTCCCCCTACCTCTATTTTGTTGAGCCACCGCCGGTGTCCTCGCTGTCGGCTGCATGCTCGCCTCACAAGGGGACGACATTGTCTGGGGAGGGGGGGTTGGAAACAGGGCAGGGGGTCGGGTGCAGGTGGTGCGATCTGATGGCAGGTGGCCATAGGCTTTTATAGCCACCCGCAGGCGTGCAGGATGCAGGAGGGCAAGGGGCAAGAGGGCGGGGGGAGAGGGGGGTGATCTACTGTGTGCCGCTGGATCTAATCCAGCGGCCCACAAGGGCAAGGCTACACGCGCTGCCAAAATGGGGCAGTGCATTGCAGCACTGCCTCTATATATATATATATATATATATATATATATATCGTTAGAAAGCTCGAATTGACACTGACAAAAGTAGAAACTGACTCGAAGCTTGACAGTGAGTCTATAGATGAAAATCGAGGCAAGAAAGCTAAATGAGCCTTGAAACCCTGAGCTTAATCAGATGAAGATCTAAGACTCAAATTAAACTTGGCCCACAAGGGCAATCTAGTAGTCAAAAATCCTCATGATACATGTAAAAGAGATACTTAAAGAAAGCCCAAACAGATACTAAATACTGCAATGCCTAAATCTAGCCTTAAAACCCCTGAGCTAACATAAGTAAGAATTTGTATACCTCACGTATACGCTGATAACTCATGTTTTGCTTTAGCATAAGTGAAGCTATCATCTATATATCAGGCATACCCAGCCTCCATAACATACTCATGTGGCCATTTGAGTTACATACCCATGGTCTAAAAGCTGAACTGATTCAAACTGACTCGAGATAGGTCGTAATCGAGCAGGACAACAAGCGAGTAAAACCCTAACCCAAAGTTGGGGTGTTATATGGTGACCCAACTAAGTGAGTATATTGTGTTGAACACTTATTCCACTACTAGAAGACTAGAGAAGATAAGGAAGTAGAGTTAGCCTCTTTCCACGTCAAGCAAGAGGTCTTCCAATGGTTTCAGTGGTGGGAGGAGAACCAATGTGTGGTGACATGATGCAGTCAGTGGAATGTTCTTTGTATTCGGTTTGGTCCCACTAAATATTATGAGGTTAATGAGTCCTTACCCCATGCTCGACAAATAGGTACCCTCTCACAGTATCTGACAAATTTTGAGCGATTATCAAACAATGTCTAGGGCTGGCTGAAGGAGGCACTAATTGGTACCTTGATATGTTGTCTTAAAGAGGAGATCGCAATGGAAATCTAGTTCCGCCAATCGCAGACGTTGACTAGAGTGGTGGAACTGGTCAAGATGCAGGTGATCAGCTGGCTCTGCAACAGAAGATGATGTGCACATGTTAACTTCGTCCAAGCCAGTTAAGCACAACCAACCCTAGCATAGTGACCCCTACCAAAGTGGGTGGTGGCATTAGAACTACTCCATCTACTTATGCAACTATCAAGAAGTTTAATTCGACTAAGATAGTTGTCTAATGAGAGAAGGGATTGTGTTACAACTGTGATGAGAAGTTCATTCGAGGTCATCGTTGCAAAAAATAATCCATGTTTCTCCTTGATTGTGACATGGAGGACGTAGAGGACCATGAAAGATGTGATTTGTTGATGGCAGCAATTGACAAACCTAGAGAAGAGCCAGCTGAGTTACAAACTATATCAGTTTATTCACTCTAAGGGACAGACACCCCTCAAACATTACAGGTCACCGGCTTTATTAAAATACTCCCCAGTTCAATTCTTATAGACTGTGGCAACACTCACAACTTTATCAGTGAACATATTACAAAGCTGCTAGGACTTTAGGTCATCAATGTCACTCCTTTTTTCTGTGGGTATAGTTGACAAAAATCAAATGACTAGTGTGGGAACATGTTAGCTTTCACTCACCTTGGAGGGCAATGTGTTTGATGTCACAGTCAGTCTCCTACCAGCAAAGAGGTTTGATGTGTTCTTAGGTGCAAGTGGCTTCAAAAGTTGGGGGATATCATCTTTAACTTTGAAAAGTTGGAGATGGTTTTCACTCTCCCTAATGGAGAGTGTTGCCACTTGGTGGGAGACCATGCCAGAGGACCCAAGCACGCAATGTTACATTTTATAATACGCTTGATCTAGTGTGTCCAATTGACTGGCATCCTTCTATCTACATCTGTGGAGCACGATAAGGAAGATGTCAATGTACATCCAGATATTACTGTGATCTTGGAGGACTATTCGAACATTTTGTTGAGTCAACTAGCTTAATGCCCCCGCGCTCACACGGCCATCAATTCCTCTTGTTCTAGGAGCTTCACCAACAAATATTTGACCCTATAGATAACCTTACATCAAAAAGAGTAAGATTGAGTGACTGGATCACAAGATAGAGGAGTCTGGGATTCTAGTCATTTTCTTCTCTAGTTCTTTTGGCCAATAAGAAGGATGACACATGGTGGTTCTGTGTTTACTATAGGGGACTCACCACCATCACAATCAAGGACAAGTTTTCTATATCAATCATTGAAGAGTTATTGGATGAGTTAAATGGAGCTATTATTTTTTCAAAGTTGGATTTAAGGTCGAGTTATCATCAAATTTGTGTGAGCCCAGGAGACATGCCAAAGACAGCCTTTTGCACACACAAGGGCCTTTATGAGTTCTTGGTAATGCCCTTCGGGTATATGAATACACCGTTTACTTTTCAAAGGCTCATGAATGAAGTCTTTTAGTCTTATGTCCGATTATTTATCTACATGTTCTTTGATGATATCTTTATCTGTAGTTGGACTTGGGAGGATCACATTTACCACCTCTATATCATTTTGGATCTTCTTTAAGCAAATTCCTTATTTATTAAGATGTCTAAATGTCAGTTTGGAAGGAAGAAATTTGAGTATTTGGGTCACATTGTGTCAAGTGAAGGAGTTGTCACCATCTCAAACAAGATTCAGGCTATGAGATTGGCCTATACCAAGGACAATAAGGGCTCTTAGGAGATTCTTCGGTCTCACAAGCTATTATCGCCGATTTATTCGAGACTATGCCAAGATTGCTTCTCCTTTGACCAATTTATTGAAAAAAGAGGAGTTTCCAGTGACCAAAGCAGGCAAAAGAGGCATTCGAAGCCTTGAAAACTGCAATGACCAGTGCACCAGTGTTGGCTTTACCTGATTTCAGTTGGCCCTTCGAGTTGGAGTGTGATGCTAGCAGTAATAGGATCGGGGCAATATTGATGCACATGGAAAACCCTATTGCCTTTGCAAGCTGTGTGATATCCGAATAAGGTAGAGGCCTATCTACCTATGAGAATGAATTAATGGTCATTATTGAAGCAGTTCACAGTGATGATCTTATTTGTTGGGGAGTCAGTTTACAATCAAGATCCACCTTAATTGGGGACAATCTATAACATAATTGTACTCTTATAATGTTATATTAGTAACCACCCTAAACAGTGGTCTCACTTCTTAACTTGGGCACAATTATGGTATAATACCGCCTTTCATTTGGCTACTCGAATCATTCCTTTGAGGCTATTTTTGGATGTCCCCTCCCTTTGAACCTAGATGCGGAATTGTGATGAGGCCTTGACACTCTTGAAGGCTCATTTGGTTGATGACCAAAGTCGAATGAAATGTCACTATGATCTCGGGTGGCAACGTAATTTTTTAATCAGTGATAAGCAATCTTCTTCACCTGCCAACTAATCAAAAACTTGCTGGCCGCTTTTATGACCCCTTATAAACTTTTGGAGCATATTGGAGAGGTGGCTTACCACCTAGCACTGTCTGATGGACCAACTATACACCCGATCTTTCATGTGTCCAAGCTAAAGAGTCAGATCAGTACTTCTATGGCTTCTCTAGACGTTCATTATTTTTTCTACTATAGGTGAGTTGGACCCACTTCCAAGAGCTATTATGGATCACCGCCGTGTGCATCACAATCGTCGACTAGTCAAAGATTACCTTGTTTGATGGCACAAATTTCTCTTGGATGATGCTATGTAGAAAGACGCTTTTGAATTCCACCATCTCTTTCTAGACTTTTGAACCTCAAGGACAATGTTCTTAGGGGGAGGCATTGTTAACTATTTTTTCTTATTTTGTTATTAATTATCTTTTTACATTTCAAGTATCTAATAAACTGAACCTGTTGGTGAGAAATTTTAATAATTAATGAAGTATTTTGGTGTTATGGGTGGGCCAAGGTTTTGCTGTAGCAACTGTTATAGCAAACTTGTTGTAGTAATTACATGATTTATTTAAATCTCTTTAATTGAAGGAGATAAAAAATTAAACTATAATAATTAAGTAAATACCTTTCAATTAAAGAGATTTAAACTAATTAAACAAGTGCTACAGCGAGTTTGTTGTAGCTTTTTTAGAATTAATTAATAAATCCCCAACCGTTATAGGTGAGTTGGTAAAATCACAAAGATATAAATATATAATAAAATTTTTTTAGAATTAATTAATGAATAACATTTTGAAATAGAATTTAGAATTATATTATTATATCTCTTTTGGAGTGGAGAACTAATTGTGGATGCCAATTTGATAAAAGGGTCATTTTGTGAATGTCAGCTTTTACCTTTCCAAGGAGAAGCCACTTTAAAAACCAAATACAAACAAAGTTTACGTAGACATTTTGGACGGGGCTAATGATCTTAACACTTTAGTCTTTCACTACTAAAATTAATTACTTATTTTGTGCCACTTTGATTTTCCCCACACCTCACCTGCGATTGGCTAATTTTTAGAGATGACCTGTGCAATGCAAAAGGAATTATGATATTGCGGGCACACTAGTAGAGAAACCACTTAGCAAGAGCAAAAAATATTTATGACCAGTTTTATAACCGTTGCTAATCGATCGGTTGCAGAAAGCATGGTAGCAACAAAATTTTACAATTGAGGGTGACTGGCAGCGAGTTTTGCAACCGCTCGGTCGTAGCAAATCGGTTTCAAATTTTGGCAAGGAAGACTGTTTCCCATGTAATTTTTCATCCGCTTAGCCATTGCAAAGCTAGTTGCTGATTTCGCAACCAGTTAATCGTTACAAATCTAGTCACAAAGTTGACGATAAACGTGGCTTAAAGCTGGTCACACAACTTTGAAACCAATAATTGGTTGCAAATGTGGTTGCAAACTTCAACACAAATCGTATCCGTTGCATGTTTTTTAAAAAAATTTAATTAAATGTATTTGTTTTCACCATACTGTTGTATGGTAAGTGATTTCATTGTTGATTTGTTGGTAAATGATATACATTCAAAAAAGCTTTGGGGGTGGGGGCGTCTAGGGATTGGTCTCGGTGCTACCTTGAGGGGCCGAAAAAACCGTGAATAAGAGGATGGAGGTAGCGATGAGGGAGGCAGCAATGACGAAGCTGGTGACAAGAATGGAGGTGTCGTAGGAAACAAACAATAGGGACTAATCATTTTAGTGTTGGGGGCTAAAGGTGGGGATGAGAGGTGAGGGAGGTCATCGATTTGTGAGGAATTCACCGCTGGCAAATATGGCCATGACGGGGTGGCAGCGTTATCAAGAGAACCGGTTAGAATTTTCAATGGGGGCATTGGCACCCTTTTTATTAGATTTTGCAGACATTTACAACTGCATATTCGATCATAAATCTTATATATATATATATATATATATATATATATATATATATATATAAATTTACACTTTACAATGGGTAGGCAACTGCCAACAACAGATGTAATATTAGGGCGCAATTTTTCCGCTAATAATATTTTCCAACCATGGTACGACCTTTAAGCCATTCACAAATAAAAACATGATTTAATTTTCAAAGATGCGACCATTTTTTGCAACCTTTTACCCATTTCAAAACTCCAGTTATCCAGTAGCGACAATATTGACTTGTGTTGACGAACTACGGCTCCACTTAGCCAGCCAAGTCATAGTCCACAAATGCTGCATATTAAATTGGGCCGGCTCTCTTTTGCCTTTTTCTTTAAAAAAATAATTTCTCTTGAACTCTGGTTTTAATACATCGGAAAGTAATGCAGTTCTCATTTGGGGCTTCTATAATTAAGTTAGAGTGGGAGAGACAACCGACTTCACCCACGCCGGCAGTTTTCTATTGGCTATGTTGTGACCGATTTTGTACAAGTTGCCATGGTTGTGGGGAAATAATACTAATCTCGTTGTCCTCGAACACTAACGTCTCAAAGGTAGGCTTGACAATTCTCAGACGTCCATAGTCTAGGGAGCTAGGAGCTGGGGGACCAATAATATCTCAGGGATCGTCAAAGCAGTGACCGCTTCAGTGTGGAATTTCTGGTACACGGCATTACAGATGCTGCCCGAAGGTGACGAAATAAACATATTTCCCTTAATTGTTATTTGCCGCAGGTGGCGAGCTGGTGGTTAGCGATTTGGACCCTGCGCGCTAATTCCTAAACTTTTAACTTCCTAGGCTGAGTTTGTAAAAGGCAAGATTTCAACGAAAGGTGGCATACGAAGAGTGCAGCCGGCCTACTTAAAAGCTTTTCTAGGGTGACTATTAGGCAAATATGGGGGCGGGCGGGCTGGCCGAACATGAGACATCAAGCCAACATGTCGAGATGAAGATGTTGGATCCTGTCCGTTGTCGAAGAAGATCGTATGGCCAGCGGCTGTTGTCCTCCTTTTTGCAAATCTTCTTAACTTAAAGGGACAAGGTTTATGAATCCCCCTTGAGATTGCCTCGGTAGTTGCTCGTTCAATTCGTTGGGGGTGACCAAATTTGACACGCTGTGGAAATTAGCCGAAAGCAACGTCTGGTTAGAATTAGGAAAAGAATTGAAATTGATATGTTGTGGCCTGGTGGGGGGCACCGAGAAATATTATTTCGTGGAAAGCAATTGGTGATAAATCGTATTTGAAACTCTATAGCTTAGCCATACATTGAATTATGTTCAGTAGAAAGGAATTAAAGAGAAGAGGACGAAGCTAAGTCCACACATACTTGTTTTCCGTCTCTTTCATGATCAAAATCGTCAGAATCTTATTATTTTTCGTTGATGGCAACATTCACGCCTCCGCTCTATCAGCTTACTTCTCTGGTGAGAAGGGAATTATTTTGGCAAAGTGGATTAGACGACATTGGCAAACCATGTTCTTGATTCAGCAATGGATGGAAGTGCTTCTGCTGTCTTAATCTGCACCAATCACTCGGCTTTCACCATATCTTATGTTCTTCTAATTAATTAAACAACAAATCTGACAAAGATGAAAAATAGGAATAGCCAATCGTAATGAGCCATTTTTTAAATTTCTCATTTAGAAAACTTTATTTGATTTTTAATTTAATTAATTAAAAGATAAGCACCTATTCCCATCTTTATTGGATTAGTACTTTCGTTAATTGAAAATTTCAAAAATGATGCAAAAAATAACTGTTTTTATCAACTCCTATTTTCTATCTTTATCGGATTTGTGATTTGAATAAATAAAAATTATGCCTAGTGTCTTTTAACTAGAGTACTAGCCTTCTAGGATTATAGTTAACTAGAAACTATTCTTTAATTTAACTAGAATATATTATTTTCTTAAAAATTATAATGTAATATTAATAAGGCTCATAATTGAATCCCAATTTAAATAGTACACAATTTTTTTCAAAAGCTTAAAAGAGAATATATAATATAATTTTAACTCGAGTTAGATTATATTTTTAAGTTAGTTTAAAATTTTTAACATGTATAAAATTCAAACAAAGTGAATCATTGAATTTAACTAGGCTATCAATAATTATAATTGACTATATTAATTTTTCAAAATAATAAAAACTCATTCTAATAATAATTATCTCCCATTCTATAAATGCAAAACTCAAGACGATTTTTATTCGTCATATAAAAAATTGTTCCTTATTTTATTGTTCCTAAGTCGCATGACCTAAAGAAAAAATACAATAATATTTATATGTTTCTAATAAATAAGAAATAAATAAATCATCAATTAAACTTAAGCATGCTTAATAATAATTAAAAATAAACAAATTCTCAATTCATGAGATATTTTTAATTACTGAGGTAAAACATCAGTTCGACTGGATATACACATTATTAAAAAATCATCCATTTTTACGTGTCACAGATTATACTATGAAGAATTTATTATAAATATGCATCCTATGTAGAGTTTAACTTTCAATAATCATATAAAAAATTTTAATATAAACGTAAATTTAAAATATTATATACAAATTTTACTATAAAGTATAAATTATATACCCCGCGCAGAGCCCCGGTTCTTGAGTGTTGACTGGTGAGATAAATACTGCCGTACATTAAATGCAAAAACCAAGCATAAAGGCCCATTAAGTAGGAAGCCCAATAACCCAACTCCACACAGAACGGCCCAATGACCCAATCAACTTCCTCCCCGTCCTCCCCTCCTCCTCCAAAACCGAGGAAATTACGCCGGCAACCAGAACTGGACGTGCCGTCACCTTTATCGGACATTTGCAGTGACATCTCCCCACACAGTGTCGACCTTTATTGACTACTCGTCACGACATCTTCTTCCATAATTTTTTTGCCTTTACGTGTATCATGTGTTTTTCTCTCTCTTTCTTGGATAATGAAAAAAAACACATGATGCATGTACATGCAAAGCAGGTCGAAATAATTAAGGTTGTGCCGGACGCACTTGACTAGGCAAATATGCATATGCATTGCGTGAATTATTGCACTATGTTTTTATATGATGATCATTTGAGTAATTACGAAGAGTTTGAATCAAATAATTGAAGAGTCCGGGTCGAAAATCCGGCAGTGTTCTTTGTAATTTGACAGCTTGTATAATATGCATGTATATACGTACCGCATTTCAAATAAGCACCTTAAATCACATCAAAAAATTTAGTCTTTATTTAAGAGACCTTCAATCATGCTTATATCATAGATTGTAAAACAAATGTTCTACACATATATAAAAGAAGAAAGGTAGGAGCGGGAATGATGAAGTGGAAGCGTAGGCAGATAAAAGAACCAACAATTATACAGTGATTGGGTCGTGTAACTTGCTTACCCAACGGCTTACCACTCAAAAAATAAATATTCGTAAGAGTAGGTTGGATGGCATCCACAAGGTCACCAATGTGTTTCACATTGCTGCAAATAAAATGGGCTAGGTATAAAAATGGCCAAAATTAAACCCGAAAAATTGTTAAATAAGGTATCAAGATATATGAGCTAAACCTAATATAGGATAGTCTATGCGCGATCTCAGCTAATATGGCTCGAACCGACACATATATATCTCCCTTTTTCGGCCATGCAACATTTATTTTGACCATGCAAACCATATTTGTAGGGGCACGCATTAATATGATATCGTAAACTTGCCATTTGTTAAGGTACTCCGTCAAAGAAAAAGGTATTCGGTGTCGGTGTTAGCGGTTTCCCGCTGATGTCAGGAAAAGGACAAATGCCATCGCATACAAGAAGATTCATTGAATATCTTCATCAGGAAGAAATTCTCTATCGTACGTCTCATAAAAGGTCCCTGGACGGGGTTTGTATACTCTACATATATATATATATATATATATATATATATATATATATATATATATATATATATATTAATTTGTAATGCACACATTTGGGGACCTAATTCGTTGCTCCGTTAGTTTTAAGTATACTAAATAGATAGTGCAAATATTTTACGTTAAATTTTACGAAGGTGGCATTAAAATTAAAATAAGACTTAGAAATCAAACTTCACTAATTATAAACCATTTATTGTTTAGATAATCCACCAATATTCATGCACCTCTGTCTGACCACCGTGTCAAGCAATATTAATGCAAACGTACCGCTTGCCGGCAGGCTGCAAAAAGGAAAAAGACATACATCTTTCAAAACCATCAAGTTGAGGTGCCAACAAACATTGAATTAGCGAGCGCTCTCGCCAACGCCACCGAATGTCGGTACTCTTTTGTGCTACGTTCGATGGACCGTCACCAATATAAATCAAGCTGCCCGATACATCCCATGCATGCAAGCAACGCTTACGCTGCCTTCCCCCATGTCAGGGCTCGTCAATGGCGCCAGGCAAGGTCCTCATCCTCCAACGAACGGAGTAGCTGGAATCAACCGGCCCGGGGAGGAAACCTTTTCCAATTTCTTCCAATCCTGGGTGGGGGAGCAGGACCGATACCTGCAACAGCTGCTCGAGGTGGCTCGGGATGGGGCACTGCAAGAGGAGGGAAGAGTTTGTGATCTGGTGGCAAGGGTGCTGAGCCACTATGGGCACTACTACCATGTAAAACCCGCGACTCGAGTCAGTATTTTATAGTCGTTAACCGGTCGGTTTGACCGTAGTTCGAGTCGGTTCAACTTTCGGAACACGTTTACGGAGCCGAGGCCGACTGTGCGTACGTACTATGAGGGTTCATGTATACCCAAGTATCAATGATAGCATCAGATACATATCAACAGACTGAGTTATTAGTAGATATAAGAATATCAACAGACTGAGTTATCAGTAGATATAAGAATATACAGTTGATGTTTTTTTAATGTTGTGACCGTAAAATTAGTTTAGGCTGAATAATGCATTAGGACGCGTTAAATAGTATTCGGGTGGGTTATTAGTTATACCGCATGTCATTTGGATGTTGTGTTATTTTGTTTAAATTTATGGGATTTTTCCCAATTTTTCTAGGATTTATTCCGAGTCAATTATCATTTTTTGCTTAAGCATGTGTCGAGTCAAGTCTTATTTACAACTTTGCCACCACCTTATACTTCTCATCTTCCTTCCCCAAACCCAACATCTTCACCGCCCCAAACCCTAGCTGCCGGCCTTGAGATTTTTGCCACCGCCGTCTATCGATGCCGCCCAGCCCGGCCGTGCCGTCGCCTTACCTCAACCACACCCAGCCACCGTCCAGCCGTTGCGACATCGAAAATCGCCACGATTTCACGGCCACTTCCGACGCGATTCTGCCGCCGTCTGTGTCGGACCGCCACCGCCTTGATGTCGAAGCCCTTCCCCTCGACTTCCCCTACCTTTCCCCTTACCTAGCGCCGCCGTTGAGGCCGGCCGTGGGTCTGATCGGAGCGACCGACCGAACTCGACGCCGCCGTCGGTGGCCATCGCTGTCGCGGCTACCCTTGTTGTCACCACCATTGGGTCAAGCTCGTCAAGACGGTGCTAACCCCTACCTCCGATTGCCTCACCAGAGCAGTCGCCGGAAAACCATCGGAATTGCTAGAATACCGTCGGCACAGTCGTCAGAAAATCGCCGGCTCGCCTTCACCGCCTTTGTCTATCGGCACCGATTTCAGCGCCGATCGCGAGGTGGTTCTTCCTTCTTTTTTTAGAATTATTACATACATGTTGTGGTCATGGTAGCGTATTGAAATTAATTTTATTAATTTCATAATTTTAGTTTAATTAATTGTGAATTATGATAAATATGTGAGGATTTGCATAAATTGTGTTGTGTGATGTAAATGCTCAATAATGAAATTGTTAGTAAACCATGAAATAGTTAATTAAATGCTTGTTAATGAGTTAATTTATGAATTTGCATGAATTAGGTTTTTGCAATCTAGTATTAAGTTAAACGAATTAAATTGATTAAACCATTGTCACCAAATTAGAATAGGTATACTTTGAAATTGGAATTAAAAGTGTTAGGTAATAAGTAACGTAGGAAATCATAAAATTATTAACTTGCTTGACAATTAGAGATTTAGTGTGATTGTCGAGATGATTGTCATGTTTGATTATATTCATGTATGCATGTGGATATATTTGTTATATAGGCGTGCATCATATATGTATGGGTGTTAGTAAATAGTTATGTTCATGTAGGTTCGTTGCAGGAGCTCGCCGCATAGGCACGAGACTGTGCTTGGAGCTTTTGACATGTCCGTTAGGACACGCTTCTCAAGTTTTATCACTCTACTCTATCAGTGATTTGATTTATTGATTGTAGGACGTGTTAGATGGATGATTTATCGGACCCCACCTAACACGTGTCATTTAGTCGGTTGTTTTCAGAATTAATAACCCTCGAGGATGAGATCCCTCGAGCTTGTTTTCGAAAATAAGATCCACCTCAAGTTGTCTTCGGGCCTATTATAATAAATCCCGACCCAGCCCTATAAATAGTTTTATCGAGTTTTTAGTGAGACGAGAGATGGAGAAATCGACTGCATGTACCATGAACTGATGTCGTGCATGTACCATGAGCTGATGTCGTGACAGTCAAAGCAGGCTCTGGATTAGTGCCAGCGGACTGTTCCATTCCCAAGGGATCCTGACAACTCGGCGTTTGAGTTCCTCACACCCGGAGAACGTGGAGGTTTACGGGTACTGTTTAGTATAGCGCATGTCCGGACTTGTGGTTCAAAGGATACTAAAGGCGACTGCCTGAGAGTGCTCGGGCTTCGTGCTCAAGGCCAAGAGTACTATGGAGGTTCAGAGAGGGCTTAGGATAAAGTTTTACGTGAAGTACTGAAACAGTACCAAATAGATCAGAATGCTAGATAGATCAGGATGCTGTTGAGTCAGTTGCTCAACGCCTCCTTTGTAGTGTTCTTGACGAAGATATATGATTGTTTGCTTTCCATGAGAGTTTGCTCTCATGTTCCAATTTGATATTAGTTATTTCCGAACTAGTTAGGGGTGCTAATTGAGCGAGCGAGCCGAGCTCAACATGTGTTCGAACTCGGCTTGAATAGTTCGAAACTCGTTCGAACTCGACTCGAGATCGAACGAGTTTTGGACATATATGCTCGAGTTCAACTCGAATATCTTTTATGTGTTCGAGCTCTGAATATACTTAAACTACTTAATTTTTATGAGCTCGTTCGTTAGCTCGAAACCAGCTTGATTAAAAGTCAAAAGTACTTCACTTAAAAAAAATGAGGCCAATGTGGTTTGAACCCACAAGTCATCAAGGTGAATACTTACCATCTCAACTATCTTACTTCTTTGTTATTATATTGCATATATATATATATATATATATATATATATATATATATAATATAATATAAAGACTATATTATTATATTATTTTATCGAGTCGAGTTCGAGTCGATTTCAAGTTATAACCGAGTCGAGTCGAATTGAACACGACCTTGCTCAAGCTCAGCTCATAAGATTCGAGTTCGAGTCGAGCATTTAAATGTCGAGTTTCAAGTCGAGTCGAGTCAAGTCGAGTAAGCCGAGCCGAACACTAAATGCTCACGAGCTGGCTCGCTCAATTAGCAACCCTAGGACCAGTGACACCCGTTGCTGACGTTTTTCTACTATATGTAGGTGAGGACGATGAATGGTGTATGCCAGCCTTGACAAAGGATTAACGTTTGCATTGCACACACATACTTGGCGCCACACCAACTTTTACGTAAGATGTGATGTGATTGGTTATTGTATTAGATTTGTATATTTGTGTATATATATATATATATATATATATATATATGTATTTGTGAGCTTGTATGCCTTATTTTAGAAATGCTTGGAAATGTTCTAATGTCCAGGAATGATCAGCTATGTTGAGTTGAAAATGAACAAAAAATGATGAGTATGAAATTGCAGGTGGGTTAGACCCAATTATAAGACGTGTTATTGCTTAATTCCTATTGTGGTGTACATTATGGTTTTATATATATACCTTATAATGTGCCATATTTTTAATAGGTCATCCCCTTATTGTACTTTTAGGGGAGGCTTTGTCCGTTTTATTCTAGGTTTTATGAATTTTATTGCTATTTTAATTACTTTGGTGTGTGATTATTATCATGACATTCACGTAAGATCCTATTAGGGTTTTGCATCTTATTTATATATTGTTTGCACATTAGCGGTGTGCTCCATCTTGAGACGTCGAGAAGGTTATGTTGTAGCCGTTTAGGTTTTGGGTCAGCCAACTTAATCAGTTTACGAGTAGTTCGATCCTTTGTAAGAGTTCCGGTCCGGGTTGAGAATAAACTAGATTGGGGTGTTACATACCATGTCAAAGGACTGTCTGACAAAATGTCTTTGCAATGTTCTCCCCTAGCTGGACCAGCTCCTTGGAGAACACATATATCTGGGTTGGTGGATAGCGTCCCAGAATGGCCTTCCATCTCCTCTACTCCAAGTTCGGCCTACAGGTGGAGTCCCTGATCAATGAATTCCTCCGGGGCATAGCCTCCGCCGGCGATGTGGACGGCCTTGCAGTGCGACATTATCGGAGAGGAGCAGAAAATCACGGAGATGCTGGCCGAGGAGCAGAAGAAGCTGGCCGACATGAGCATGTTGGAGTTGGTGGACGAGATAACCATGCATGAAGTAGCACGGTGAGAGCACAGCCGTGGGGATCAGAGGGCGGAGTCGGTGCTGCGGGCGCTGGAGGAGGTGTTGGAGGCAGCGGACCAGCTCCGGCTCAAAACCCTACGCGGGGTGGTGGAGGTGTTGAGCCCGTCCCAAGCGGGGCTCCACCTGCGTATCCGTGAGTGGGGCAAGAACAGAGACGCTTGCGTCTCTACTGAACACGTGAACCCCTCCAACTAAAATATGAAGGCTTGTACAGCTTGCTAGCTATGTATCAAGCACAACCCTCGTACTAGTACTGTTTCTACTCGGTACTTCCCTATGCATGCATGAATGAGGTAGGAAGGGAAGGCTAAGATGGAATTCTGAATCCATGTGCCTTGTCCTATTTCCAATTTGAAAGAAGTCGTGGTCATCATGTAGTGACATATGAAGATAACGGACTTTAGTAAAAGAACGCCGCGCTTGGCTGTCATATATTACCGTGATATATACCGTCGTACGTACGTGGTTAAATTGTTGAGTAATCAGTTCGGACAGGGGCCAAATGTTCTCAAGAAAGCGCACACTTCTTTTGTTTGCTTTCCACCACGACTGTTTCTGCACTTGAAAATACTTATTTTAGCCTATCAACTTAGCAAAAACACTAGTGATGAGGATATCTGCTGGCAAAGCGTGGATATGGAGGAACCCCCATTAACTAAGCCATGATCCACTTCTCAACTCCAAATAAATAATTTCATGTCGTTTATGAACGAAACTCGAGACATTGTAGCTCAAATACTTGAACAAAAATCTCTAATTGTATCAAATTTTACTCGGTCAAAAGCTGGGTCCAACTTCATAATGGATCAGACGTTCAATCGATATTAATTAAAGATGTATATATCGGTCTCAAAAAGAAAAATTAAGAACCCGGCGCCATGAAACATGAAATTATGTGATCTTGCTAGTGGCTCCTCTATCTTTAATATGTAAATAATCAGTAAGTGTCTACAAATGATTGTTGTCAATTAATTCGCATGAGTTTTCGTCAGATATATCGGTGACGTTTTTCCCAATAAGCCTTTCGTTGGTGGCATGATATTTGATAAGATCAGATGAACCATGTTTACAAATTATTTCTACAAATGTGGTCTATTAAATTAATAATAATATGATAATTAAAGTGAAGTATAGTGACTATTAAAATTGTAATTAGGCAACTATTATTTTTTATAAATTATATTTATTTGATTGAAGGTTGTATCTCTTTGATGAAAAGAGATAAAATTGGATTCCTAAGAGTCGTTTAGGTGACCTCACTCTCTAATTTTCGAAGTTTGAGAGCCAAAATCGTAATATATGCTAATTTTACATAAAATTTTATTTAGTTAATTTGAAAAAATAATATAAATGACTATTGGGTCAGCTTGGTGATGACTTCAAATCAGCTTGTAGAAGATTCCGAGCCAATCTACTATAGTATGCCGATTTAAGTTCAAGTCCTTAATTTTTGAATATGATATATGTGTTTTTATCATAATATAAATTATAATCTCTTGAAATTGTATTGGATAGAAGATTTCTTTAATCTGTATCTTAAGGATACATTATCGATATTGATACAAAGATCTAATAGTTAAAACTTTATTAGAAAGATAAAATAGTATCGAAGATAAGGCTTGGTTCCCGGGAGGATGGCCGGTGCACCCAATGACCAACTATGCCATTGAATTTATATGTGCAATATATTTAATGGTGGTAGTTTTGGACCTTTGGTAAAAATTTAAAACGATAATTAAAGCTTTCACGTTTGTGGATTTTTCGTTGTATGAAAACTACTGTAAGGAATAGGCAGTTATTTGTCTTGTGACATATTTTGATGGGTACTGCTCAAATTTTTCCAGCTCTTATGCAAACATCACTAGAGTTTATGCACCCACGTCTCATATTGGATCCAGGAGTGGCTACTTGAATCTGCGTATATAATTTTAGTTGTTTTGTTGTCTATCCAGATTGGTAAGCAGGTTCCAATCAGTTTGAGGGAAGCAATGATCTTCATGCTATTTTGGATGCTTGCGAATTATATATTACACATAGCTATTTCTTAGTTATAAAGTGCAGCTCTATCAAGAGGCATTTACATGAAGTGTTTTCAAGCTTTGAAATTGCTCAAGCTATTTTGAGTGTTGATAATTACAGGTTTCAATTCCTTATTTCATCTTCTCCTTGAAGGAGGTGGAATTGATCGGATCATGATTATATTGTTACTAACATCAAGTGTAAGGGTAGTGTGGAAGTGGACGGTTTATTAGATGTTTGTTGTTAGTTTGAAGTTGAATTTTGAAAAAAACCATAGTTGTTTTGTAAGTTGTATTTTCAATTTGGATTTAAATTATTATGTAAAGAGAGTAAAAGAGGAGACTTGAGCTGTAAACTTGAGACATACAAGAAAATACGAGTTTCTTCTCTACTTTGTGTTCTTCATTTATTCTCTCCCACTCTACAAATTCTCCAATCTTCTTCAATTTTCTACCAATTCTTTGCTTCTTATTCCTTCTTCCTCTTCCTTTCCCCATTATCATCTCATCTTCTTCTAAACATGTTTATTCTTCTTCCAATCAAAGCTCAGTTTGTCAACAGCTCACTCGATTCCAAATGAAAATTTTCATTAGAATTAGAGACGATCATACAAATATCAAATTTGTGAAATGAGTTAGCGAGTTAGCTACATGCATTTAATGGCCAGGATGGCCGGTATCCCAGCCGCAGCCGCAGGCTCCATTTTCTCGTATCAAGCCAAAAAGATGTATGTAGCAATAAGTGGAATTACGATCACCCCCGATTAGAGCTGCCAAACGGCCTAAGAGTAGTGTGGATCTAGTAATCACTTTTTGGATGTAAGTAGTTCAGTAATTAGGATTCTAGTCAAAAGATGAAAACAGTGACTAGCTATAGCTAGTGATCATGTCTAGCATCGCAATTAGGAAGCTGGGAGTAGCCTTGAAAAAAGATAAGGAAGCTAGGAGTCGACGGTTAGGATCTGCGCGTGCGATGTTGGATCTCATAATTTGTTGTATTCGTTTAAATGATAGGTCAACCTTTGTTTAACACCGGTAAAAGCTATGATAGACGTTGAAGTTATCTGCTTTTAATTTTATTATATATAACATATTAGTGTGAACTGTAAATACCCCCGAGACAATGTCGCATCAACTATCAAAGGTCTTAATTTGAAAAGAGTTGTTCTGGTCAGTGATTAAATATCCATCCCACTAGCTGCTAGGTGAGGTGGAATTCATGTGTTGATGATTGATTGCCCCACACTCTATAAATTAGATCCGTATGGGATTCATAATTTTTTTTGTTAAAGGCGAGCAAACTTACTCGAACATCCCTTGGTTATTAATTAAGTTAGCATGCTCCCAACAAGAACAAGGGAGCAACACCAAGGTGTGTGGAGCACTTGTGTGATATCTTTTATAAATTTGTGATCGAAATATTTTGGTGACACTATTTTTTTTGCAAAATTTTTTTAAAAAAATTAAAAATAAATTTAATAGCACTAAAATTTAGGCACCAATTTTATTAAAAGGTTCGCCCATTAAGGGTCGCGTGAACACGCGGCCATTTAACGAGTAGGCGCGTGTTCACGCGACTATTAAATGGCGCAACTAACTTGCTAATACCATCTATATATATACACTGCTCATCAACAACCATCCCCGTCTATGCACATTCTGTCATACATGTTAATACCAGTAGCTGGCGCAATGTAATATCGGAGGCTAGCATAATCACTTTGCAAGAGAAAACAAAGACAGAAAAGAAAGGCCAGGAGGAAAGGTAGGAGGCACAAAATATCTTGATACATGAGCAGAAACGAATGAGGAATGGCCACTTAAGTATCGAACCGAATCAAGAACCAAGTTCGTGCGAAGCCTTTAAACTTTAAACAAAAGCTCTGCAATAATGGGGTTGAATTATTAGGGACGGGGAACATGAGCTGCTTGCTTGCCTTCTCCCCTGCTCGGGCTTGTCGGCATTTTGTCTCGTTTCAACAGAGTCGCCAGATCCTCACTTCACGTTCATATCACATGCCTTCTCTCTTTTATATATCAAGTTGGTCGCCTTCATCAATCACCCCGTGTTGTTGTCACATTTGCATTGCCGTCCTCTCCAACGCAACCACCACAAGTAGTGTTACCTCCCTCAAGTCATTTTGTGGACCGATGTTTTGGCACGTTCGATCGGCAGCAGGTGTTTCTATTCTCTAATCACTCTCGGCCCTATATGATACGCACTGAGTAGGCCCAAGAACATCTATCAAGCTAACTATGCGTTTCTGTTTTTCTCGTATGGGCGTGGAGATGTGAAATTTGGGTTACCTTGTCTGCTAAAGTTGTACTCAAGAAAGAGTTAATTGTCATTCAGCAGCGGGTCCTCTCCATAGTCTTGGTGTATTACATTGCATCAAATGACCCCCCTGCCACGTGAGTTTACAGCATTAAGCATTTTACGTCAGTTTCATATATCAAATTGAATCATCCTCACTTGTATACATCGTGAATGACAGGGAAATGAAGTTAGTGTTAGCGTTCATGCACGCAAGAATATCCTGCAAGCTTCTTTGTGGATGCTTCTCGATGGGTTCATTCGTTCCACAGCCGTGCTCTTGTTCGGTAAACTGTGATCGCAATGAAATATTAATATGTTTGGCCGACACTTCCAAGCACTCTAAGCACTACTAAAAATGCGGCTAACATTGATGTTTTGCGTTCATGTGGTCACGCGAATATGGCCTACACCAAAGAGTAATTCTCGGGAATTCGGTGCCATGTTTCAAAAACAACACGGCCTGGCTATCGGCGCTAGGCTGAATCCTGGAGTTAAGTGTGATTGAATTTTTAAACTAATATCTGTATGTGTATGTGTAGGAACAAGTTTACTTCAGACTAGCAGTACAGCTCATAACTCATTCAAAATATTTTCTTTAGTAGGCACATAGCGCTGATAGGAACAGAAATCTCCTCGTGTCTCCGCCAATCAGACTTCAAATAGATTTTAAAAATTCACGAAATTACTAAGATAGAATAATTTATGGGGATGTGCCGAAATCTCATCTTTTGTAAGAGACTTCTTATTAAGTTCTATCCCATGGACAGAGTAGACAAATTTTGATACTCATTAATCATACATCCACATATTTATTAATATATTTACGATTACGGAAGACAACGGGGAGGAAGTGCATGTGATGTTTATACGGTCGAGATGCTAAGGAAAGCGGGAGAAAAACTTTTGAAATCGCTTGAAAATCAGGGTAATTAGCAAATTAATGAAAACATTAAGAATTTTCTTAAACATCTCAATAAATAAGGTTAGATTTGATGAGTGATAAAAAGATAAACTTTTTTCGAAATTTTTTAGAAAATCCAACCCAAAATACCAACAGTTAGATCCTGCGAGCTCCACCCCCAACCAGATTTGACTGTCTCAAAGTTGCTCAGCAGCCTGGGACAGTAGAATAAATTCACAACAGAATAATTTCAAAAGTATTTATCTCACTATATTGTCATAAAAAGGAAAAGAGAGATTGTTGATGAAACATAGTTTTATAACACTTATTATTATATATAATAATTCCCATTTTCCTTTTTTTATTGACTAAATTAAAAACCCTTAGCATCTGTCGAAACCATACTATTGACTATCTTTACTCGAAAATTTTCCTAGCAATAGGGGATCGATCATGCCAATATATATATATACACACGCGTGTGTGTTTAGGCACGCTGGTAAATCCATTGGATCATTCGGTACTCACTGCAGGTTAATTTCCTTCCAAATCCTATCTCCATCCATGTAGTAATAATCCAAAATTGTGCGTCTGCAGCATCGTTTTTGTCTGGCACTCATTCGAAACAAATGCAGTCAGACTCAAAGGAGAAGTAGAAGTTTGCCATGCAAATCAAGTTGCAGACTTTGGGAGGAAAGGTCAAGACAATCTCGTCTTCGCCATTAATTTACCTGCAGCTTCCCTCAACTTTCACCTTCCGGCAGGCCCCATCAAGACGAAAGTGACGATTCCTCAGCAGCTTTGCCAGTTGGGCGTGCAGCTGGAGTCATATCTGCGTCGGCCGCCTTATTACGTACATCTCTATTCCCAATTAATTAACTTATTAGTGAACGAGAATTTATATAATTCTCAGTTATATTTACTTAGCTACACCTAGTTACCAGTTACCACTCGGGAAGGCTTCGAATCTTTCTATGTAGTTCCTTACGTCTCCAGGCCGGAACGAGATCCTTTATTCCTTCCATTTCTTTGTCGACCATTTCGTCTTTCTTGCGAATAGCTGGGATCTATGCATACATAGGTTCGCTTTCCTTGATGTGCCAGGTAGTGTCGTTCAACTCTTGTGTATGCACCTATAATTATAATCTATTTGTACAAATATAATATATGTAGGAGAAGCGGCCAGCAGATAATGGGACCTTTCAGGAGCAAATGATTTGCGCCTAGATATTGAGGAGTTTTAATGGCGAATGATCTAGAATTAGTGTGCCCTCTTACTCTTGCGTCAGTTATATATAACTCAAGTCACTTTGAAGGGCAAGGCATTTATGACGAAAGCAGCTTCTTTTGTTCTTTCTATTAAACACGCTTACTTTCTTCCTATTGACTTATCTGATGAATGCCAGCAAGAAGAAGCAGCGTGTCTGTACTATGTGCCAATCCCATTCTCAGATTGTACTCAAATCGTGATCCAGTGACTAAGTCTTCTTGGCAACGTCGTGCATTCCTCTCCCAATGCTCCCACTTAGATGCATTATTAGTCTTACATTTTTTTAAAAAAACTTTCATTATATCCTATTATAATATAACTAAAGTATTGAGCACTATACAATCTAATTTTTGGCAACTAGTGCAATAAGTAAAGCAAGCCGTTTTTTTAGGTAAACGTGTTATAATTTAAGGGTAGGTATCGAATTGTATCGATATTTTATGGTTCAGCTAGTAAATAGACTGTCGTCATTTTTTAATTAGTGTAAGCACGTATAACGAACGTAGCTACTTAAATAAATCGCGAAATTTTCCGATCTAACACGCGATTCATTGTTTACAGTTTATGCATGTCCCTTAATAAGATCATCAATCGTATATTAAGGAAAATCTTTTTCTTCTCTTTAAAAGTGAACAACCACTTTAAAACCCCCCGCAAAGACTTACTAGGTTCAATATATGTCCATACCATATTAATCAGCCACTAAAGCCTGCACAACAACATCATTCAATAGTAATTAAGGAAGATGCCGCATATATTCTTAAATCCTTTTTTAAATAAAATTTGTAGACAGGATATACTTACGCTGTCAAACACGCGTTACGGGCTCTCCACCGCGGCTGGTCCCACTTTTAATGGCCAATAAGAACATTCCACGTCATCAGCTTCGTTCCCCGGGCATCCCAACATATGTCGCCTCGCCTCGGAGCCCTGGGCATGTGATCCACGTAAATAAGCCGGCCCAGTCTGCGTGAGAATCACGTGAGACGGCCACGTCACGCTCCACTTCCCTTGTCCCTTTGCGACTCTTATCAGACTTCTCTAATTATTATTATTCACCACACGTGGCTAGCGGCATAGTTTTTTCCCTCCTAATTCTATTATATATATATATATATATATATATATATATATATCTTTCTTATTTTAATAATTTTTTTCCTACTGACTCAACTTGCGGACACCTCTAACTAAAATCAGCTCGTTGCCGATCCATCATAAATAGTAATTATAAATTTAAAACAATATTTATAGTCAAAGTCAAGACCAAAGTAGTTATTCTTACATTAGTAATTTTTTTATATTAACCACTAGATCATATAAATTAAATTGAGATTAGTTTTTCCTAAAATAATTGGGTGTTTTTTTTGTAATTGTTTATTGAACAACCCAATCTAAAAGTTGTGGTTTTAGTTAAATATATTTAAGTGGTTATTAAATATTTTTATTTTTGTTTATATGTTTAATAATCACAAGACTAAATAAAGATACACAATAACTCAAGAACCAAAATTAAAGTGATTATTAATAAATTTATTGGCTTAAAAATAATTTTTATCTAAGAGATCAATAATTGAGTCATGGATTTGATAATAATTTAAATAAACTTTAAGATAAATAATTGTTATTATACTCAATATTAGGGTTGTTAATTGAGCGAGCCAGCTCATGAGCATTTAGCGTTCAGCTCAGCTTGACTCGACTCGAAACTCGATATTTAAATGCTCGACTCGAAACTCGACTCGAACTCGAATCTTACGAGCCAAGCGATTCAAAATTCAACTCAACTCGATTCGATTATAACTCGAAATCGACTCGTACTCGACTCGATAAAATAATATAATAATATAGTCTGTATATTATATTATATTATATTATATATATATATATAATATAATAACAAAGAAGCAAGATAGTTGAAATGGTAAGAAATACCTTAGGTTGTGGGTTTAAACCATATTTGCCTCATTTTTTTAAGTGAAGTACTTTTGACTTTTAGTAAAGCTCGAACACATAAAAGATATTCGAGTCGAACTCGAGCATGTATGTTCAAAACTCGTTCGATCAAGTTTCAAACTATTTGAGCCAAGTTCGAACACATGTTGAGCTCGGCTCGCTCGCTCAATTAAGCACCCTACTCAATATACAACAAATTTTCATTGAATAGCACTTGATTACACTCTTTTAATTGTGCTATTAAACACGCCCAATTTATTTTATACTTTACCAATAAATCATTTTTATTTGATAAAATAATTATACCAACATGGAAAAATTAACTCGCTTAAAAAATTTAACACAATCCAAATATATTTATTATTTTGATAGAATTTATAAAGTTATTCCTCTTACACTATGTAATATAAATGATGACCAACTTTAAACAATTTTTTTAAGTAACTGTAAACTTTTTTAAAGATTTGTGAACCATTTTAGTAAGCACATACAATTTACTTTATTGATATTTAAATTAAAATAAACTGTATACTTCACTGCCATCCATCGTTTGACCAATCCCCATCTTTACCTCTACTTAACTTAGTATGAATAATTTGAAAATAATAAAAATAATAATAATAATTTAATGATTAGCCATCATCTCCTCACCCAGGAAGAATATGTAGTGGCGTCTTACAATAACGCGCCTCCTAGTACCATCTCTACGTAGTTTCAGACGGAAGAATATGTAGCGACTGGATACGTTATTGACACATAATATATAAGGGCGGGCAAGCAGCGGGCTGAGGCCGAGTGGTCCTCGATCCGTTCGACCCGAACCGGGACGCCGCCGCCCCGGCCACTCTGTCCGTTTCGTGTAGTGGCGGAATTCTCGGCGCCACCCGCACCCGCGTCGTCGTCGCCTCCCTCCTATTTCCTCGCCGTTGCCATTTCTCCCATTCTACCACCCTCTACGCCGTCCGATCGCAATCGCCGCCTCCTTTTTCGCCGTTCGCATGACCGCCGTCGCCGCCGCCTTGGCGCCGCCGGGATACCAGTGATCCGCCGCCGTCCCCCCCACGACCGGTTGATGCATCCATTCTGCTGCGTCTCCGAGCGGTTCCCATCCCGAACTGCTCCGCCTCCCTTCCCCGATATGCCGCCGTCCGCTTCCCGCCCGACGCCGCCTCGACGGCGGCGGCGGCGGGGGCCGGGTTCCGATCCAACTCCGCTTCCCGCGTCCGCGACCTCTCACCGCAGTCGGCGAAGCAGCCGGCGAACCCGGTGAACGAAGGCCTTGCCCACTCGCATGCCCGGTCGCGAACGTCGGCCATCTCCTTGGCGTCGGTTGACCTCTCATTCCGATCACTCTCCCTGCTCGACCAGCCGCACCGTGACCCTCGGGAGGTGAAACTGAACGATTCCGTCGGAAATGGCATCTCCGGTATCTTGTTCAAGTGGGTAAATTACGGGAAGGGGTGGCGTCCCCGTTGGTTTGCCCTCCAAGATGGAGTGTTGTCCTACTACAAGATCCATGGCCGCTACAAGATCGAGATCAATCAAGACACTGATAAAGGATCGAAGGTTATCGGCGAGGAGTCGCTTAAACGAATCTGCCGGCGCGGCAGTTGGCACTCCCAGTCCCAACTGCATCGAAAGCCGTTCGGCGAAGTCCACCTCAAGGTCTGGTTCCTTGTTGATTTTGGTGTTCGTTGTCGGCGATTGATCCATGGTGATCTTCTCTAGATTAGCATTCGAGAGTGTGTGCTTTTTTTGCTTTCTCTCAGGTTTCTTCCATCTGGGAGAGCAACTCGGATGACAAGAGATTCTCGGTGTTCACCGGAACGAAGCGTCTGCACCTCCGTGCGGAGACGAGGGAAGACAGGATGGTTTGGATGGAAGCCCTGCAAGCGGTGAAGGAAATGTTTCTGAGAGGATTGAACAGTGAATTGGTTGCTCCCATCAGTTTTGTAGTATCCACGGATAAGCTTCGGCAGCGATTGTTGCAGGAGGGGCACAACGAGGCGGCCATTCAGGATAGCGAGCAGATAATGCGGAACGAGTTTGTTAAGATGCATCTCATGACGTTGAAACAGAGGCAAATGCCTCTAATCGATGAATCGCGACATTTAGAGGTACAAATGGTTCAATTTGGAAACCAGTTTTGGGTTAAGCTGTTGCACACATCTGGTCGTTATGTAATGGCACATTGACGAAAAACAACGCAATTCCTTGATTTTATAACGAATATGAAATTATCGGGGAGAATTCTTTTGTCATATTTTTTCTTTGTCTGCTAGGATATGATTTCTGATCTTAGGGAATTGGTTTCTTTTGAGAACAATTGACAGAGCGTTCAGTTGTCTGCTCATAACCTGTTTGTAGGTTGTAATTTGTTGTTGAGACATACATTTGCCTCGTGCTTTTACTTCATTTAAGATTGAGTAGAGATTTGGCAATAATGATGGCTCAATTTTCTGAAGAGAATCTAGGTGAGACAATTTATGGCTGGAAGTGTCAGCATTAATAGTATTTCTTGTACATTTGGTAATTCTTGTTGGAGGAAGTTGATGTCAACATTTTTTAGCATGAATCAAGTGGGCTCGCTAATTTAGTCATCTTTAAGCTTAAATTGCAATTGATATTTGCTCTATAACCAGTTGTCCACTTGTGTCAGTTTGATTGAGCATTCTGGTTATATTGCCTCTACTGCTTTGTCTCTATTTTATAGTTGACTAATTGTTTAGTTCTGTTTTATGCTTTTTTATCAGATTTTTTAGAGGAAGCGCGCAAAGGAGATATTTTTTATGCTTTTCAAATTGATTTGTTTTTCAAACCTGTCTACTTTGATGCTTAATGATGTTAGCAAATTAGATCTAACTTCCTCTACTGTTGTATTTATTTATCATTTTTGTTATTTTAAAAGCTGAATTTGGATTAACAGTTCTGAAAAGTTTTCTTTTCGCACCACATTTATGTAGATGGAAAAAGTCGACTTGGAGAATACACTTGTAGTTGAAAGTCAAAGACAAGCAAAGGAAGACGAGATTTCAACTAGTAGACGACTAGACAAATCTAGCGGTATTTTTACTTTTTAATTTTTTATTTAATCTTTTAGTTGCTTCCATGACAGTTTAATCATTGTCACTTGATCCATGTAATTCTTGCTCAAATAAATTGCCTTATTAAATGGTAACTTATCAGAAAGAGACGGAGCACATATTTCTTTGTGTAATTAAATTCAATGTAATTATTTATTTAGAAAAGGATTTCTCATGATTCTACTGTATAGTTATTGTAACAGTTGGAGATCATGCTTGTATTTCATATGCTTAAAATGCACTTTGTTTTAAGACATTTGGATAGCTTTGGTTAGTTAAGCAAGATCAAAAACACTATTTTCATGGATTCAGTTGTAGGCATTTGGATAGGCTTAGCGTTTTGACAATTTGTTCTTCCAGAAGAAAGTCCTACTGATTCTGAGGATGATAACGACAGGCAAGATGCTGCCGAAGAAGAAACAGAAGAAGAAGATAACAATTTTTTTGATACCCGTGATTTTCTATCATCTAGTTCATTTAAAAGTAGTGAGTCAGAATTTCAAAGGTCTTCCTTTGACTCTGATGAAGAAGATTCATATTCATTTAGATATGAGAATGGAATGGACACGTCCATGATATCTGTGGGATTTAATTTTCCATTTGTGAAACGAAGAAAGAAATTGCCAGAACCCCTTGAAAAGGAGAAAGGAGTCAGTTTATGGTCCTTGATTAAAGACAACATTGGGAAGGATCTTACAAAAGTCTGCCTTCCTGTTTACTTTAATGAGCCAATATCATCTTTGCAGAAGTGTTCTGAGGATTTGGAATATTCTTTCCTTTTGGATCGGGCATACGAGTGGGGAAGAAAGGTTAGTTTTGTCAGGTTTATTTTTGGTTACTAATGTTTAATATTCCTGGTAACTTGCCTTACAGAAAATAGTTGTTTGCTTATATCTCCTCAGAGTTGATCTGTTTGTTGTAAAATGGAGGTGTTTTATTAACTTAAGTGAAGCTAGTTCATGATGTATTAGTTAACTTTTATCAATCATTGTCATTGCACAAATGTGAGATTTGTAGGATATTGTGTTTATTTGAAGAATATACAAAGTGATCTTTTTCTTTCAGACTAATGAAAGGGTGAAATAGTTTCCGTAGGAATTTTTATTATGAAGCTTCTATTAACACATAATAAGGTCTAGTTTTTATGAACATTTGGTGTAATAATTGCCTATGATATGAGTCTGATGTGAATACATCAGACCTTGGGTAATAATTTTAAGCCTTATACATTATTAGGTAAAACATTGTTGTTGAGCATCATATTTAAGTTAAGGATTACCAAGTGGCATACATAGGGAACCTGGTATGTTTTAAATGAGTATTTAAAATTACTATAAACTCGTTTATAAATATTTTATTGGTATCTCCAATGTATTGTAGATTGTATATTGTGCTTAGCATGATGATCATTAAAATTACCTGCATAAAGTTTTTACGTGCCTGTTGGCTTTGTACCTTTGAGTGCCTGTCCAAGCATGCCTGAGTTCATTAAGGGCTTGGTTCAACTTAAATAATATTGTGGTCAACCTCAGCCCTCACTCATATCTATCTAGGGGCTACTCAAGTATGGGAAGAACCACGTTACTGTATGAGGATGTTACCTGCAATTATTTATTTTGCTTTCCTCCCAAAAGCTAGTTATGGTTGACCTTTACCTGGTATGAAAGGATAATAATTGCTTATCCGTACATTGTAATTTTCTTGAAAATTTGTGTGGTAAAAAATGCTTTTGTTATGCCTTAAATTGCATGTTGGATGTGAAAAATTACATCAACTGAGTAATGGGAGTGGTTTCTGCTTTTTCATGATCTGCTTGTTCAATGTAATTCTGGTTCATGGTTCCTTATTTTTATTCACAGCATTCAAATTTTTTGTTCTTTTACTGAAGTCAATATTTTATTTTTTAATCTTCTTTGAGAACTTTTATATTTATGGTACTTGTAGGGAGATAGTTTAATGAGGATTCTAAATGTGGCTGCATTTGCTGTTTCTGGCTATGCTTCAACTGAAGGAAGAAACTGCAAGCCTTTCAACCCTCTTCTGGGGGAGACATATGAAGCAGATTATCCTGATAAAGGTCTTCGTTTTTTCTCTGAAAAGGTTTGTCCTGCTACTCTACTTTTGGCTTGTTCTTGTGTTTTCATTTGTTGTCTCTTTTGGACACTTAGAAATAATTTGTACAAGTAACTTTTTTCTTATTGTGTAATATTCAGTCAGAATTGTATGAGTGAACTTTGTTTTTAGCATTATTTTTAATGGACACAAGGCCAAAAATTTTATATTTTGCCACTAGTCTTATCTCATATATTACTGAAATTGTTAGGAAAAACAGATTAAAGCAGGGTGGTTTGACTTTGACCATCAAAATCTTTGCATTATTTTGAACATATATTAATTTCTTTTGTTTTGACGATCAAATTTCTAGTAATTTATGTAGAGGGCGTGACTTAAATGGACACAAGGCCAAAAATTTTATATTTTGCCACTAGTCTTATCTCATATATTACTGAAATTGTTAGGAAAAACAGATTAAAGCAGGGTGGTTTGACTTTGACCATCAAAATCTTTGCATTATTTTGATCATATACTAATTTCTTTTGTTTTGACGATCAAATTTCTAGTAATTTATGTGGAGGGCGTGACTTTGATTGTCCTCTGTCTGATGTAGTGTTTGCTACCCTGGCCATTGTGTTTTATTTTGTGGAAAAGCTATTATTCTTTGTAGGTTTTTGGGTTTTTAGTTTTTTGCCTTTGCTTTGCGTAGAACTAAGAATATCTTTGCTCCAGGTTAGTCATCATCCTATGATTGTAGCATGCCACTGTGATGGCACGGGCTGGAAATTCTGGGGAGATAGTAATTTGAAAAGTAAGTTTTGGGGTCGCTCAATTCAAATTGATCCGGTTGGAATTCTCACTCTGGAATTTGATGATGGTGAAATTTTCCACTGGAGCAAGGTGTGAATATTATTTTGTATTTTTCCATTTAGTATGTCATCCATTTTGTATTTTTCCTCATACAACAAGATTTGTGGTAGGTTACTACTTCAATTTACAACCTCATATTGGGAAAGCTATACTGCGGCCACTATGGAACTATGTGCATACAAGGCAACCGGGAATACTCTTGTAAGCTCAAATTTAAGGAGCAGTCCATCATAGATAGGAATCCTCATCAGGTGAAGTTCAGGCCTTTTTTAAATTTTCTATGCTATTTTTTTTATTACAGATATTCTTTGGTTAATAAACAACTATGGGCTAGCACGATTGCCATGTAGATCTTGTGACCCATGTGAGACGTCATATGTTGGATTCAAAATCTTTTTTTCCATGCACGTTACATTGTTGGATTGAGACTTTCGGTGTTCTTAAGAAACTTGTATCTGTATTTTTATGCCTACCAGAGGGTGTTGATTGTTAATCTGCAGGTGCAAGGAATTGTGCAAGATCGCACTGGAAAAACAGTAGCAACTTTATTTGGAAAGTGGGATGAGAGCATGCATTACATGCTGGGAGACTGCTCTGGAAAAAGTAAAGGATTGGAAAATTTGTCTGAGGCCCAACTCCTATGGAAAAGAAGCAGACCGTCCAAATATCCAACTAGATACAATTTGAGTCGCTTTTCTATTACCCTGAACGAACTTCCACCTGGACTAAAGGTACCTGGCCTGCTGTGTGCTTTTGTTGCTAGGTTCCCGATTTCGCACTTATTTTTAATCTAATTGCCTAAAGCTTCTGTATTCATTAGGAAAAGTTGCCACCCACAGATTCCAGGCTTCGGCCAGACCAAAGGTGCCTGGAAAACGGAGAGTACGAAATGGCCAATGCCGAGAAGTTACGACTTGAACAGAGACAACGACAGGTGAGAACATATGCTTCTCTTAAATGAGACATTTGAAAGAATTGGAATGTTAGTTTGTACATTGGAATTTGCTCCACTTGAATGTTGTTTTTTACTTTTTAAAAAACTCATCATACTTTTCCTTTTGCTTTTTCTTTCTTTCACCTAATGTCATTAAGTGTTTGGGACATAAATCCTAAACTAGGATCCATGTGATTTTAATGATAGAGTTTTGATGGTCAGATGTCCTTCTTGATGTGAACTCCCCCTTGCAACTTGTTACTTGTAAATGTTTTGCATGGTTTTGTGGGAGTACATATTTCATTTTTTTAATGATTGAATTGTTTGTTGTAGGCAGGTTATTAGCCTTGTGTATAGATTTAATTAGTCGTTCAAATAGATGATTATCACAATTGCAACAGGCCCGTAAGATGCAAGAAAGGGGTTGGAAGCCTAGGTGGTTTGCAAAAGATAAAGGAACCGATACATACCGATACCTCGGCGGATATTGGGAGGCAAGAGGGCAGCACAACTGGAAATCATGTCCTGATATATTCGGTAAAGTACCCATGGACCAAGTGTTTGATTGAGATGGAGTTGTTGCTGCCATACTCCCTTCTTTTTCTGGGTCCTTTTTCTTTAACCTTTTATTTTTCTTCCTTGTATTTCTTGGGGTCCAGAGGCACGCCATTTTCGAGCAGTTGAGTTGTTCTTTATTTGTAACTGGGGGAAAATCTGGCTGATAAATTGGGTTACAATGAAAAGTTCTGTCTTCTCTTCTCCTTTTTTTTCTTTTAATTCTTTAAGAATTTGTAAATACTGTTTCTTTGGCCAGAAATTCATGAGCTTAATTATTTGAATATTGAAGGATACTCATAGAAAATGAGAAAGGAAATATATCAGCCTCTTATCTTTTGCCTGTATTTTTAGGCCTGATGTGGATCTTTAAGACTTGTATATGAAGCTACTGAATTTTCCCAGCTAATACTGGCAAACATAAATAATGCTATTTATATGTTACGGGATGTTGAATATTTACCAATGTATTTGTAAAAAGGAATTTGTAATTTAGTCTTGCGTATACTTTCAAAGTTACCAAACGAATTATATTTGACAGCAGCCCTCAAAACAAGTCACATTTACCTGTGCACCAGGAGCTTGGACCCGATCGAGCTTTTGTAACGAGCTCTCAACGTAGCATCACTAACTGTTTTTAAGCTTTTTTCAGTAGAAAAGATGAAATCTTTTTTGATATTATTAGGTCGAGCCATCTTTTGGCTGGGGCCGTTGGTATGCCGTCCCCGGCTCCTGTTGGTTTGCAACTAAGGTGGGATTCGATTGCCCCTGCTGCGTGGCTGCCGGCAAGGTTGCACTGATTAGGATGGCGATTTTTAAAACTTTTATAATTTTAAATTTTTTTTATCTAGATTAAGAGCGGTTATGATATTATTTATAAAAAAATATCTTTTGAACCTGGTAGGTATGCTGATAGCCTTTACGAGATCCGGTGTGTAATGTTGTGGTAATAAAAAAAAGCCTCCTTTAAGAATAAGAATCATATTAAGATTAAGATTAAAGATACATAAACAAACAAATACACAAAAATCTTGGTCAGCCACATGAGTCAAGTCAAGACAGACCCCAAACCCCAAGTTGACAGCTGTGGTCGAATGCCTGTCCACCAACTCTACCCCAAACAGTAAGTTGATGGCCGACTCCCCTCCCTCTACTCCTGCTCCCACCTCAACTCCCAAAGTGAACTCCTACCTCTCTTAATTTAAAAGTTAACTCAAGAAATAAATTTTTTTATTAGTTTATATATAATCACCAATACCTTTTACGATTGATGTGAGATAAATCTAATAACTTTCCTTCACACATTAAGGGATCTCGAAATCATCATTGTTTGACAATCTCCCATTCATTAGATGACACCTACGTATTATCACGAGATAAACCCACTAATTTCGCTTCATACATCTGGCGATCTCGAAATCATCATCGTATGACAATCTTTCCTTTATCAAATGACATTCACATATTATCACCTGACAAGCTCTCCTCATTAAGCGATTTCGAAATTATCATCGTCTGACAATCTCTCATTCATAAGACAGCATCCATATATTATCACTTAGCAAGCTCCCTTAATTCAGTAAGTGAAACCCACTTGTATGCCTTTAGGAATTTCTGGTACTTTCAATGATTATATTTCAGGTTGAGATGGAAATTTTCACAATCGACGTAAGCCAACACTAAATCCAATTTACGTAGGCTAACACCAAATTCAATCTGATAACATTGTTGGGTCCTTTGGGCCCAAAAAGAGACTTGTAACCGATATGACTAGCTTCTTTTAATAAAAAAGCCAGTTCAAAAAATAAATTTTTCCCATTAATTTATATACGTGTCAGCAATGCGTTCTAAGCACTATTGCCTGCGTTCTTGGCGCTCTCGGAGCAATTCCTATCTGGGATGGCCAGCACGCTTGCGCTCTTAAGGGCGGGGTCGCGCCGGACAATGCGGTCACAAACTTTGTGTTGACGATGCATGCCTCGTGCGGGTACATGGGGCTCGCGCTCAGAGCGTTCGACGATATGCCGACGAGGGACTTGGTGTCTTGGAATACTATGATCTCCGGTTATTCCCAGAATTGGGCTGGCAATGTCTGTTTTGGAGGTCTACAGGGAGATGTGTTGCTCCGGGATTGAGCCCGACAAGGTCACGCTGGTGGGCGTGCTTGCCTCTTGCTCCCACCTCGGAGCTCTGAGCATTGGGGGGAAAATCGAAGCCCTGATTGTTAGGAGTAGACTCGAGTTCAATATGCTCCTAAAAAACGCGTTGATTAACATGTATGCAAAGTGCGGAGCGTTGGGCCGAGCTCTGGAAATTTTCGATGGAATGCGAGAGAGGAGCATTGTGTCATGGACTGCTATCATAGCTGGTTATGGACTTCATGGGCATGGGGGGATGTGGCATTAGGGTGGTTGTTTGAGGAGATGCTGGCTTCGGGGGTTCGGCCGGATAATGTTGTGTTTGTCAGCGTTTTACCTGCTTATAGTCATGCCGGCCAGGCCGAGAAGGGGTTGGTATACTTCAACATGATGAAGGGCAGGTATGGGCTGCGACCGGAGGGGGAAGAGTACGCCTGTGTGGTGGACTTGTTAGATCGCACCGGCAGGCTCAGTGAAGCAATCGAGCTTATCAGATTGACGGAAGCGAAGCCGGATGGTGCTTTTGGGGTGCATTGTTGGGCGGACGCAAAATGCACAAGAATGTTGAATTTGGAAAGATTGCATTCGAGCGTGTGATCGAGCTTGAGTGTAGGATATTATGTGCTCCTTTCTAACTTATATACAGATGTGAATGATCTTGAGGGGGTTGCTGGGTTAGGGCAATGATGAGGAAGAGAGGGCTTAGGAAGGAGCCCGGATGCAGCTATGTTGAACACAAGAAGAAGGTTCCCGTCTTTTTGGTTGGTGATGCGTCTCATCCTCAGTCTGCTGAAAAATTCAAGATGCTGGATGTTTTGGAAGGTTTGTGGAAGGGACGGGATAGCTTACCTCTGGCAAGCAAAATGAGATTGAAGGGGATAATGTTGTGACTTACACTGGTGTGCACAGCGAAATATTGGCTGTTGCATTTGGCCTGTTGAACACCAAGGCTGGATCAGAGATTGCGGCTATTATGAACCTGAGGATCTGTGGAGACTGCCATTTTTTTATCAAAGCTGTTTCCACGATCGTCAATCCGGTGATTATTGTGACAGATGTTAAGCCGATTCCATTGTTTTGATAACGGAGTATGTTCATGCAATGACTATTGGTGACGTGACATTGTTTTGAGTAAAAGGCATATATACTTATTTCCATCACAAGGAAAAATTACTTGATGATAGAGGAATCAAACACAGCTGTCCTATCATAAGATAAAAGCTCCATTTTCGGCTAATAATGTCTTCTGTGGATATGTATCCTCATGCCATTCAGACTGATACAGGATCTCACATTTTGAAGACGATGACACCCATTAACATTTGTGTATTCTTGCAAAAATGTTTATAATCATATAGCACTACTACTTACTGCTACCGCTCGCGTTTAGATGAAACAGCTTGCAAATTGAGACACTTATATATCCTCGCACATTTTGTCAAGAAACATGAAGATTTTATGAATTGAAGCCCAACCTAGGTGCTCTTATAAAATCTCCAATTTCGCATGCCGCATTTGGATGGATTGCTCGCACAAGTTAAAGTTTGTGCTTATCTGGGCCTTATGGTTGTGGGTAATAGCTGATATGATGTGGGCTTATGGGCCTGTCTAGATGGAGTCTACGACGTCAACGTATGACTTGAGAAATGCTCTATCAAATTTGAGTTTAAGCTAACTTATTTTGTATAATTTATGCTCTCTTTGGTACAATTAAAAATTAAAAATTTTCATTTGAGAGTTAGAGTTTTACTTTTTTTATACTATTGTGTAAAAAATAAAGTAGTTATATAGACTGTATATTCTTATTTTTTATCATGATACATTTTAATTATTTGGTAATAATAAATGATAAAAATTATAAATATTTAAGACAAAAATTAGTATCAGCAAGCAACCATTGACACAAAAAATATAAGCTCTTAAATTATGAGAATGATTAGATGATGACGGTAATTTTGTTCAAGCTATAAAAATTACAAATGTATGATATAGATGAATGGCTAGATTTTTATATTACCGAATTCTTTTATTACTAAGCCTTCACAATATTTAATCGAGCTCAAATGGAATGAGTTTATAGGTCACTGTGCATATGTATATACGCCTGCAGTAAGCGGAGACAACTTTAAAATTCAGGGCTTTCATAATTGGATTTAGGGCAATATATACATGTTAACAAGGAAAAACAATATATACATGTTATAAGCTATTATATATATTATATTATATATGTATGTATTCTAGAAAAACAAGGAAAAATGTTGGTAAGATACAACTGGAGCTGCAGCTAACGTCCGTTATGCATACAAGATCTTGTTTTGAAGTCGATGAACATCTCTACGTACAGATCAGCTTTGATTTGCTGGGCATGAGCCAGTTTGTCGAACTCGATCCCCTTCCCAAGCATGTGTGTGTTTGTGTTTTTTTTCACCTTCCCAAGTTACAGAGCAGCTCTGCCTTCCTCTTCAGTCTCTCTTCCTCCAAATGTTTTCCACCTTTAACTTAAAAAAATTTGGAAAGCATATATATTCGTGAAAAACAATGGTGGCCATTTGCTGAAATAACTACTATTGTTTTGATTAATGTAATTCCTTGTCTTAGACTCAACGTCTCCCTAACATCAACAAGGCCAATAAGCATTGCAAAGCTTGATTGAATGACAGCTGCATGGAAAGGATAAGAAGCAAAAAAAAAGTCTGACAAGCATTAGTATACAGCTGGAACAAGAGCACTGACAAAAAAGAAGCCTGCATCCAGTGGCCGTTTTGATATCATCACAAAGAACAACTTCCAAAGGATATGTATGATCCAAAAGCTGATAAGATATATACCATCACCCAGTTAATAGTTATATACTTAGGCAAGCTATGGCCAAAACTGTGTCGATTACTCATTCCTTAAGCATGGATCTCCTTCATCCTCCTCCTTGGGTTGACGGCATATATATATATATATATATATATATATATATATCTTCTAATCCAATCGATATATACGTTACATTCGTCAGGAGATCTCTCTCGCCTCTTGGTAGTAACCTGCTCCATCTTTCATGCAATCTATCTAAGCAACTCGTACATATATATCTGCCGCATGCCAAACAGAATCTAACCTTTCTAAGGTCCCAATTTATCATTCCCGTTGAACGTGAACAAAAGGGTTTCTGCTATTTTGGAGCCTGACATGGTTTGAGATTGCTAGCAATCTCAAACCATTTAGAAGGATAAATTCGATACACCATGCTGTATGTAATATTGAAGATGATGTACCCCCATTTTCTTCAACTTTCATTCACACACCGCCTAACTATTTTCTTGGCAAGAATCCAGACAACTTCAAGATGACAAAACTAACACATTAAAATGTTAAGGCATCCATCTAGATATTTAAGTTTAGTTATATTATGGGATGCAGTAGACCTAGTAGTTCATTCTAAATGACGAAAGAGCTAGTTGTCTCATGTTGGTATCAATTGCTAATGTTTGAATAGATACCCAATGTCTAAAAAGCACCTTTGAGTGTCAATCAATACACTCTGATTTAAACAACCTGCTATAAGTCTACAATTACTCCTTATATATATTTGCAAAATTTTCTCTATTTCTATTTTAGGTGGAAGAAAATTTTATATATTTTTTCTTTTGCAGAAACTATATGCATATTCATGTAAATTTAAAATCAAGTCAGTAAATGAATTTAATATTTATTTTCAAAGAAAAAGTTAAAACTCTTAATCGTTATTTTTTAAAGTTTTTCTATCCTTATTTGAGCATTTGAGAAAATTTTGTGATTTTATAAATAATTAGTTTTATATATAAATTCTCATTAAATAATAAGATAGCCTATAATAATTTAATATCTTCGATATAACCTCTGATTGGTTTTAAAAATAAATCTTAATTGAATGTGATAATAATTTCTAATAATTTATTTTATTTATATTTTTATTAAATTTTAATTAATTAAAACTCTTACTTTTAATTAGAAGCTATTATTGAATTTCCCTTTGATTAATAAGAGTAGGTATATACGTTGCAATAATTGTGTGATGGCTCACAAAATTAATTAATCCGGCAATTATGTTGTGAACAAAAAACAAAATATCGGTAATATGTACAGTAACAAGATGTTTATAAATATCCCAAAAATTGAATTAAGGATGGTATGTTATCTATTCATTCAGCTAAATCTACTAGCTATATAAAATCAATATGGTACCACATTCCAAATGTAATTTATCTATTTTGTAAGTCTTTAAATATCTACTCATATAGCTAATAAAAAGAATACGCGTTGACGTTACTGATCATTTAGTCCACGTAGATTTTATATATATTGTGACACATGTCTCCTTCAATTTTTTTTTATATAATATATATATTATATATAATATATATAAGAAAAATATTAAGAAGTTTTTCAATCATGTAAATAATTTCGACAGATAGCAATAATTATTTCCCTTCAAGCATAAAAATATAGAATTCAAGTTATACAGCGATCAGCTAGTACAACAAATTTGTATATTGGGCGTGCCCATTTATATTCAGAATGAACTTTGACATGAATCGTATTGACAACCTTGTTCAATATAGACCCTGCATGGTTTTATATATCTCATCTCCTAATTAAGAGTCACCTTGTCTTCCAAAGAAGGTGCTCTTGTGCCATTTAAAACCCAATGAATGTTGGGGGCGATGATATTACTTACTGGAGTTAAAAACGGTGATCAATAACAACAAAATAAATAATTTTATGAAGTTAATTTGATACGACAATATTGATTGCTTACATAACTTATAAAATGTAATTACAGAAGCATGGAACCTACTAGCCGGTGAATCTTCATTATTGAGTCTCAACTAGTGAGTCTTTCAAGATGGAACCAAAACACCTATATCTCATATATTTTATATTGGGTCATTTGGGCCCTCACTCAAGCTTCAAAATTACTATTGGGTCTAATTGGCTTTCAAACGGGACTTACAATAAGTGTTATGAGCTTCTCTTAATCGAAAAGCCAACTCAAGAATTAAGGCTTTCTCATTAACCTATATACAAGTCACCAACAACCTCTATATATGATGTAGGATAAACCCAACGCTTTAAACTCTTTCACGTTCTTCTCTATGTTTGATGTTGAGTGGTAATTTTAGTAATAAATGAGTATTGTTACATATACATATCTAGTTAATAATTGAGTCTTAAAGCTAATATTAATTATATGATCTTACAAATAATTATTTTATTTCAATCTTAACGATTAAATATTCTGTGTGGGAAGTTTAATAATTTTTCAGACCTTCATGTATCAAAATGCTGCTTTCGTATGTTTCTATAAAATATTAAAATTAGGCTCACTTTTTAACAATAAATAAAACACAACGCAAGTAATGGACATTTTAAGGCATTATAACTTATCCAAGAAAATTAATTCTTTCATCTAACTGCTCGAAAGCCAGGTTTCAAATGTTTAAATGAAGTGAATGCAAAGTACAGAATTAGCTAAAAGTTATAAACTCCTCCATCTTAACCTCACATTTTAGACTCCATAATTATGACTTCGCCTTCATAATGCAGTACAAAGTGGTCATCATTTAATACAACGACCCATGATGCAGCCAATTAGCATCCCCTGTATTAACTTGTTTTCAAATCTTTCAACTTCGCACTACAAAAAGTTTCAGTTAATTACAGCCACAAAAAACGAGAAAACTGCAGCCTTCTTTTTTGTGAAAAGAATAAAAAGGTCGAGTAACAGGAGTACCGAGATGCTGGACACTTGAGATCTATGAGATCCAAACAAGTCAATTGATATGTATTCCCAATTCCCAAGTCTTTTTTAAGGACTATATTTTTTACCAAGCTGCGTGAAAGTAAAACAGAGCAGCAATAGGCAAAAGTTGCACAGGCAATTGGTTCTCGTTTCACGAGGATAACAATCCCGAAGTGACATTAGCAGCGAAGGTACTAATTACGCGTGTCAGAGGAGATTATATATATAATTGCGAGGCCACTGTGTCCCGTCCGATGTAAAAGCAGTTGGATTAATTTTGCTATTGACGTTGGAATGATTTTGCCGAGACAATAGCAAGATAGAAATTTGTATCAACATTTTATACTTAAATTGGAATTGATAGAGGGAGTGGACCTTCGAGTGATTTGGAATTGATAGAGGGAGTGGACCTCCGAGTGATTATTAGGCACTAAACGCTTACAGACGGGGAAGTCAAACATGGTTTTTAATCAGGAAGGGTTGCATGATTAGGATATCTGCAAGGGGAGGGGTCAGAGAAGAAGGCGGACAAGAGGATGAATGATGCACTCGCTTTTCCCAACATTATATTAGGGCCGGTCTGATGGAAGGGGCCCACTCTTTCAATAAAAATGTAGGAAAGCAATCGACAAGTATTGCGCCCAACCGGGGATTCTCATTAACTTTTATATATGTATTTATCTTCATCATCATCATCAAATCAGAGAAAGTATAAGTTGCGTGCCAAAGGCCCAAAGCCATAACTGAGCAGTAGAGGGTTTTTGCAACTTGCAAATGTCCTCCTAGCAAGTAATTCACGTTTCTCAGCTAATATATATTTGGTCGTAATTTTTCCCTGCTAATAATATTTTTTAGGAATAAAATTAATGATCAGTTTAGAGACATTGGGGTAGTTATGAAAAATAGAGTTGGGTTTTTATTGTCTCTAATAACTAATTGAATCTCTATTACTATCGATGACCTCTCCTTACAAAATATCACTAACCTTTTCACTATATATTTATAATTTTGTAAACTCGGTTAGTATATACGCGTTATTGTCACAGTCTTAGAGTAACATTTGGACTCCAAATGTTTTTTGAGTCAATTCTATTTAATGGTTTTTCAAATCTAATTTTATATCTATTTGATTTAATTTGTTGACTTGGTACAAGTGGTTATCCATATAAAATTTACAAAATAAAAGTCAGGTAGTTTACCGTAAAACACATTATCTATTTGATAGTTTAACTATATGATCAAGTAAAGGTAAATAGCCAACGCAAGTGATGAGTAATGCCTCTACTAGCTTTTATTGGTTGCATTGAAAATTAATATTTATATTGTTGATTTAAGTACTCGGTTTGAAGTGAACACAGAATTGATCCACCCAATCGCCAGCTGGCAGCTGGCAACTCCCAAGTCTCAAATTTTAGAGCTATGATTTGCGCATTGAACAAAACAGAGATGAAAAAATAATGAAGCTGGTGCCTACATTTCTTGAAGGCTCGGAGATAGAAACTTAGAGCACCAAAAATAATTCGACATGTACATATAAAGCCCCTTTGACCAATCCTAAGCGATTATTATAAACTGTTCGCGGGAAATGAACTATATTAAGATACGAATTCAGAATAAAAACGACAGTTAAATTAATGGATTGTTTAGATGTGCCTACAACAACGCTAATTATTTGGGCGGCAAGTTCTAGGCGATGATGATTTGGGGATAAAAGTAAACAGTATGAGGTTTATAAAACAGCGTGTCTATAGATGCAGCTGGTGCACGAGGCACTGGAGAACAGGTTAATCGGTTTCTTATAATGAATAAATGGTTAGGGCGTAGGCACTGCGCACTACTTAAAACTGGATCACCCATCACTAAGTAGCACATGATGACGACTCCATCGCACATAACTTTCGGGTTATACGAGTTAGGTGGCGGGCACTACATTAGTCCATATCCCATGCCTTTTTTTATTGAAGAGATTGAGACTGTATCTCTCTTTACGATGGCATCATTGCGAGCGAGAAGATGATCGAGAGTGCGAGCTATCCACATTTTGCCTATCTATTAGACGCGACTTAAAACAGGGGACTAGCTTAGCTAAATTGCTTTCATTGATAAAAAGTTACAAAGTTGTCTCCTACTGGTATTTCAGGCAAGGCCCCGATGATTTTGTGTTGAAAACGTTGTCGAATCCAACAAACGAGTATACCGATCCTATCGGTGCAACAAGTCATCCGGTAGACGCCGCTTTTATGTGCTGTAGCAACAAGAAAGGGTTAAAACAAAATATTCTATGCGTGCAAGCCACGACTCGACCAAGCTGGCACTGTGGAAACGGCCGGCCAAAAGATCAGAACCAGTTTCGTGCTTTAATGGTAATGGAGCGTTTTAATTAGATTTTACAACAAGGTTTAAGTACACTACTGTTTGTATTCGATGGTCCGCGTGGCTTGGTCTGTGCCAAACTCGCAAACCTCGTGAAAGTATATATATATATATGCTTCATCTCACGGACCATCCAATTGGTTTTTAACTCTGCAACGTTCTTGTAATCACGCCAACCGAGCAGTTTTTGCAAGGGAATAAAGACGAAGACGCTTTCTGGGCAGATTATTTACTGTCGTGTTATTACCCGATGGCTATCTAACGTCGAATAATGGTGTGGCAAGAGAAGGGAGGCTACATGCTCACGTCTCATTTGTTCAATTCCATTGGGACGTCCATCTGAGCGAGCACGGGACTTGGGCTAATAAGGGAGGGCCGTGTGGCCCGTACCCATCGCCCACCCAAACTTCAAATCACCACTCTTTTACAGTGTAGACTGTATCAAGAGTCTAGTCACATCACATTTTAGCCTGATGGTTAGTTAGTATATGCCCTCGCCGACGCAGGGGTAACCCCATTGAGCTTGACAGTTCTATGTGTGATTGATAACACCAACCGCAGCCGGCCGCGGTACTCTGCTACAACACCCTTTCGTTTTCCCATCATGTGAGGCACACTACTCCGGTCAGCCACATGTGCTTCTCATACCGGGGAGTGGTTTGAACCGGGACACAAGAGACAATAGTTCGGCACAACCTTTTTGACATTGGGCGGCACTGGGTAAAGAAAGGATTTGACAAGGCCGGTGACTGGGCAAGACACAAGAGACACGAGAGGACGACGGACACCGGGGGCAAGGACATGAAATTTCCGAGTGTGCCAGATTTGGCAGAACATCAGATTCAGGGGTATGACCACTGCGCGTCTCGAATAAATTCTCCTCCCTGGTTTTTTTTTGCACGGACTTTACATTTGGTATATAGTGTATAATCAAAACTAACCGGGTCGATGTGAATGAAATGAAATTGATTGATTGGTGAACTGTGAAATTGCGTTTGAGCTCAGGTGTTCGGTTCGGCTTTCATCCAAAACTCGAGCTCCAGGTAAACTTTGCATCCTTCGTTTACGATCTGATCATGGGTGAGTGTGCTGAATTTTTAAAATTGTCATTAAATATGTTTAATGGATGACGAATTACTATTTATTGATACAGGGGTATAACATTATTAATAGTTGATAGACCCTACCGTAAATAACTACTCTTAATACATGACTTTCTATTTATGTGTATTCATTGAAGTCTTGTGTTTGAAAAATTTTCAAATATATAATGAGTTCCAAAATATAAATTAAGCTTAGATGCTTAAAAATGGGTTTTCATGCCACCCAAACTTCCCTGAAATAAAAATATTAAATTTTATATCAATTTAAACTTTAGCCGATTGATTAGATAAAAAGTTTCTGATGAATAAAACAGTGTTTAATTCGGTTTGGTCTTGTTACCGTCCTAAAATCAGTGCAATGATCAATATTCATGATAATATTGTGCTTAGCCAATTGTTATAGTTTGGCTCTCAACTATTTTTTATTTTATTGATTAAATTAAAATACCTTCTTATCTTAATTGTCTTCATTAAGTATTTTGCCCAGCCTTGGATGGTCAACAACTCGATAAATATCTGACAATTTTCTTACAAATGTAACCAGTACTAATGTTCATTTTGTACATTAAAATTTATAGAATAATAAAGTCGTATCTAAAATGTTTTCTTTCCTGTAAAATAGAATCAACTTACTGTCCAAACAGTTTGAATGATGTTATGCCATTTAGTCAAATGATTGAATTCAACATAAAATTAGTGTTTGTAATATTTAATCAAATGAAGTAACGAATTGCATAAAAAAGTTAATTTTAAGCTTGCTTTTACTCTTTCTTAAGTATTAACATTATATCTTAAAATTTTCAATCAAAAGTATACTAATAAAAATAAATTGAAAGCCAAGATACGAGGCTTGATTGGAACACCCAATCACATTTAAATATGATAGTTGTCGACCTGTAACCAATATAGAAATTTGCAAGGAAATTAAATGTTTGCATGAGTTTACTCTATTGATCTTACAAATTTGTTAAGCGTAAATTTCAACATTTAAAAGTAGAAGTTTGTTGGAATCACTGTTTTTACTGCACTGCTGCTTGAGATCACCACATCGGCCAGCTTTTAAACAGAGCTCGTCCCAACGTACTTGACAGTCCAAGGGGGCACTCCCATAAGAGGCAGCCCAAAAACTTGGTGGCTATAGCCTATAAATTAAGGGCAATTGGGCTTGGGTGATTGACAGCTTTACCAGGAGAATCACCACCTATATTTTATGCTCCCATGACGCCAATGCAAACAACAAAAACAAATTTAGGATTGATCTTTGAATCAGAGCTTAAGTCAAAATAGTAGCATGCCACATGGAGAGGATAGAAGCACCCGGCACTGGGAAACCCAGGGTGGATGTTACTATGCCAAATCTCCTTTAATTATTCCATCTCACAATAAATGGTGGCTGTTGTTTCGAGTCTACGTGCACATCATCATGACAAACTTCCCCTTCATTATATGGATGGCAAATTTTTTTTGAAAAAAACCATAAACATAGAACATATATTTGTGTGATCTCTGCACTCCGAGCTATACATGGTCAGGCTTCTATGGCACTCAAGAGACAACAATCTTCAAGCCTTTTACCAACCGGATATGCATTCCAAAATGGAATGCACTGTTAATGGGATGGACCAGTCACGCAACCAAGAGGGTGGGGATGGGGAAGAGAGGGTGCAGCAACAGACATGACATGAGAAGAGACCGCACACAAAATTAGGAAGATGCAAATCCCAAATGCTACAACAAAATGGCTGCCAAAAACCCCTCTTCCCTCCCCAATTCCTGGACCCCCATCCCTTTCCACTCTCTTTTCACCCGCTTCGAAAAGAGAGAATCCTCACTAGGGGACCATTAAGCCAGCAACCCTCCCCCTTCCAAGTTCCAAGCCCATCCCCAGCACAAGAAGCCCAAACCGGGCCAAGAAAGGGAAAGATTCTATTTGCAAGTCTGTGCCAAATTGGATGGTCCGTCCTGTTAGCATGGCTCGATGAAAGTTGGGAGAAAGGGGGAGGATATTCTTGTCTTGCGCATACATAGAGTTACAGATGTGTATGTATTGATAAATAGTCCTTTCAAAGAGCCGGGTTGAATATCCCTCCCCAGCTATTTATTTCCAAACCTTCACAACCCAGATCCCCAAGGCTAGCAAGAAACAAAATAAAAAAATAAACCTAGGCTTGCTGTCGTTGGGGTTGGTACTATTCCACATCTCCTACTACTACTACTGAGCCACAACCCAGAGAAAGGAAGCAAAGAGAGTCTATTAAGGAGGGGTGAAGAAAGAAGGAAAGCAAGCCTTTGGTTGGTGTTGGTGTTGGTGTTGGTGTTGGTGTGGGGGAAGAAAACGAAGTCTTCCTGGCCTTTCCATTCTTTCCTATTCTTACTCTCCTTTACTTGGTGTCTTCCTTCCACACACCAAAAGCCATATACGAGGGGATGAGAGATCAGATCAAGACATTCCAAAGTTCCCATCTTTGCTGCTTGATGTTGCCGGTCTTGATGCCAGGGCGGGGCAAGTTGAAAAGTAGCCTAGAATGCGGCAGGTCGAAGAGGACAGTAGGAGGAGGAAGACGACGAAGAAGGCCGACGAAGGGGATGGCAATGGGGCCGTGGCCGTGTATGCTGCGGCACCGTCGGCCGCCGGCCGTAGCGCCAACAGCCGGCGGGTGACGCCGACGACCGGCGCCGCTGACCACCCGCCGCTGCCGGCTGAGCGGCTGCTGCAGAACGGGGACATATACACGGGGACGTTCGCCGGCGGAGTGCCGCAAGGCGCCGGCAAGTACCTGTGGAGGGACGGGTGCATGTACGAGGGGGAGTGGAGGAAGGGGAAGGCGTCGGGCCGGGGCCGGTTCTCGTGGCCGTCAGGCGCCACTTTCGAGGGCGAGTTCAAGGCCGGGCGCATGGACGGACACGGCACCTTCACCGGCCACGACGGCGACACGTACGTCGGCGCCTGGGCCGCCGACCGCAAGCACGGCTTCGGCCGCAAGTGCTACGCCAACGGAGACTTCTACGAGGGCGCCTGGAGGAAGAACCGGCAGGAGGGCCACGGCCGCTACGTCTGGAGGAACGGCAACCAGTACGTCGGCGAGTGGAAGGCCGGCGTCATCTCCGGCCGCGGCATCCTCATCTGGTCCAACGGCAGCCGCTACGACGGACAGTGGGACTGCGGCGTGCCAAAGGGGAGCGGCGTCTTCACCTGGCCCGACGGCAGCTGCTACATCGGTTGTTGGGGTGACTACCTGACCTTCCACCTCAACGGCACCTTCTACCACGGCGCCGGCAAGCCGGCCAAGCAAAGCTTCGACATGGGTTGGGAGTACGGCGTCGGGCTCGGGACGAGAAAGCGGTCGTCTTTCGATGATGGGAGGATGAGCTTCACCGACAAAGTCTCCAACTTTCCGAGGATTTGCATCTGGGATTCGGATGGGGAGGCCGGCGATATCACCTGCGACATCATCGACAATGTCACCTGCGTCGCCGCGGCGACCACACCCGATCTGGGGTTGGCCTCCGCCATGAAGAATCGGAAGCCCCGCCGTCTCACCGCTGCGGATGTGAAGAAGCCGGGGCAGACCATTGCCAAAGGTCACAAGAACTATGAATTGATGCTTAACTTGCAGTTGGGTATTAGGTGAGACTTACTGCATCCGATTGGTTCAAAGTTTTGCCAATTTTAGAGTACTATATGTATGTGTGTATGTGTATATATATACACATACATATACGAATAATGGGAGGGAGTGAGTTCTGCAATGACTGTGTTGTGTTGTGTTGTGTTGTGATATTGATAATAATGGAATAGTAATGGTGCGTTTTTTTATGGTTAATTTGTTTATGTTCGTTTAGCTATTCGGTGGGGAAACTGGCGTCGTTCCAGAAACGGAGTGCTCTAAGAGCAAGCGATTTTGATCCCAGGGAGAAGTTCTGGACGAGGTTCCCACCTGAAGGTTCAAAGATCACACCTCCCCACCAGTCGGCTGAGTTCAAGTGGAAGGACTATTGTCCTATGGTTTTCAGGTGCACCTTCAATAATACCCCGCTTCCTCAAATCAAATCTGTGGGTGTTCCTTTTGGCATTGGTAAATTTTGTTTTCTTATTTGAGTTTTTTTTGTTAGACATTTGAGAGACTTGTTTGGGGTCGACCCTGCGGATTATATGGTAGCAATCTGTGGGAACGATGCCTTGAGGGAGCTCTCCTCGCCTGGGAAGAGTGGGAGCATTTTCTACATGACTCAAGATGATCGGTTCATGATCAAGACCGTGAAAAAATGCGAAGTGAAGGTTAGAGAAGCTTCTCCGTTAATGCCTGTGAATTTTGTTTGGATTGTGTTTAATCTGCGGTGGTCTTGTACCAGTACTTCGGTTAAGGCCTTGCTGTGATTCGAATTTTCCTGTTAAAACAATTTTCAGGTTCTTCTTAGGATGCTTCCGAGTTACTACGACCATGTGTCAAAGTACGAGAACTCCCTTGTCACAAAATTCTTTGGTGTCCATTGCGGCAAACCTGTTGGAGGCCAAAAGGTGCAGATTTGAACGCTTTTTGGCTAAGTTTATTAGGTGATTGCTTTTCTATGTTTGAACAATTATGGAACGGGCTCCAGAAAGTTGAATGAGGCTTATATTTAATTTAACTGCGCCAATTTTGAGCCAAGGATTGCATTTTATACGTAATTAATTTTCTTAAATCATGTAAATTGATATTTTAGTAATTGTTTTGATGGAAATGGGGCAGGTTCGTTTTGTTGTAATGGGAAATTTATTCTGTTCCGAGTACCGAATTCATAAGAGATTTGATCTGAAAGGGTCTTCTTATGGACGAAGCACTGATAAGGTTGAGGACAAGATTGATGAGACTACCACCTTAAAGGATTTGGACCTTAACTATGTGTTCCACTTGCAAAAGTCTTGGTTCGAAGACCTTATGAGGTAACATTTCTCTATTATTGGAAGATATCGTGTTATCTGATTTCTATCTAGTAAGTGGCTTGATTAGGGACTAACATGTGTACTACAGGCAACTTGATCGAGATTGCCAATTCTTGGAAGCTGAGAGGATAATGGATTATAGCCTGTTGGTAGGCATCCATTTTAGAAATGATGGTTCTGCCGAGAAGATGGGTCTTTCCCCTGCTTCACCATCAGAAGGTACTTGTTTGATCCTAATTGCATTCATGTTTGGACATAATTGATTGTACATGTATTCTTACCCTTGTGGTGAACAATAATATTCTCAGGCAAAAGCGAATTGCAAAAAGAGGATAACTTTCTTTTAGCTGATGGGCGCAATCCAACCAGGATATTTTCTGGCAGGTAGCTCTTGTTTGATTTTAGCCTCTTTTATTCTGAATTCAAGTTGTGCGAATATTAGCTGATAAGTTTTGCAATCACATATTCAAATTGGGGTGGTTTGTTTTCTTATCATTGTTTTTTTTGTGGTTCATCTATTGTAGTAGATTAGAGTTGATCGCATGTAGTTGTTGAACGTATGTTAAACTATAATTGCCTAATGCTCTTCTTTTTTGTTTTTCTTTTTTTTTTAATTTCAAAATGAGTGATATCATTATGTATATTGTTCAATTTTGATATGCGTTCCATGCCCGTCATGGTCATGAATCTGTCGCGTATCTCATATCCTTTGCTTCCTATATATTAGATATATATTTGCTAGGCCTAACTGACACTGAAAAGCAATAATTTTGAACAGCTTGCTATGTACTTAATTAGGATGTCTTATTTATATAAGAGCTATCAATGGGGTTAAAAATTAGATTAAACTTGGTACGTGTTGCATATTAATTTGCAATAATCTGGTATGTTGAGTAGGAAACCTTGGATTCGTCTGGGAGCAAACATGCCAGCCTGGGCTCAGGACGTTGGGAGAAGAAGTTATTCTGATAATTATTCACCACACAGATCAAATGGAGGAGATGCCACTCCTACGGGTACCGGTGGAACCTATGAAGTGATTCTTTATTTTGGAATTATTGACATCCTCCAAGACTATGATATTAGCAAGAAACTGGAACATGCATACAAGTCGTTGCAGGTGGATCCCATCTCCATCTCAGCAGTGGACCCAAAATTATATTCCAGAAGATTTCGAGATTTCATCAGTCGGATTTTTGTCGAGGACAACTCAACGTGAACTGAAAGTCTGCAACAGAGAAGAGAAGCGAGCAATTTTGCTCCAAGAAACAGGAAACAAGTTCCCCAAAAATGGAAATGTGGGAACTGGCCCCCGTGACTAGCTGCGAGGATGATGCACATGCTGCCATTCACATCCCCTATTTACTGCAGAAAATTTGCGCCTTTCATTGCCCGTGATTGTACAAACAGCGAAGGGCAAGGTTGATCAAATCAAGTGTAGCTTGTGGAGCTGTTGAAGGACGACCACAGTAGAATTCCACCCTACTCATGGGTGTTGAGTTGGATTCTCAATGGCAGCAATGGCTGGTCAACTGTATATTTGAAAAACGAGATGGTTGTGGGTGGGGAATTTAACTAGGCATTTTTTTTTTTGAGTTTTGATTCAGTTTTTTGAGATCATATATTCAAGAGGGAAATGTAAATGACCACAGCACAAAGTGGGGAATACAGAAGAGAAGAGTTTTTGTTACGAGAGAAGTTCAAATGTGGAAAGGTGGGAATAAGAGGATTGCACAGTGTGTGAAATAGTGAAAAGGCTTAACATTGAATTGAATTTTCTATCTCATGAACACCTTCGGCTTTGTTTACAGTTGTTTTTAGTGCTTGGGTGGTGTGAGACGCTTGGGCTTTTTTTCAGGTAGTAACTGTAAAGCTTACCAATAAGTAAGGAAGGGGAAGAGGACGCCACTGTACAGAGCCTGAAAAGAAGGGAAAGAGAAGTGGGGTGTTGTGTTGTGTGGGTTTTCCTCTGCACTCTCTTCTTTTACTCTGCTATGTCATGTTACTTTTCTGTGTCTCTTGGACCAAAGACAAGGAGCGCTAATTTCCGTCAAATTCCTCATCTTTGACCGAAAATGATACAAACTCAAAAGGGCGTTGGGCTGCTAGGAGCATTGTTCCGATATGGTTGAGGTCTAAGTTCAATCCGAATATTAATATTGTCTTTGTTGCTTTTATCATATCCAAAATTCGATTCTGAAAATTGCTTTGAAAAAAAAGCTGTGCTATCAGAGTCCCAAGCCAAATGAAAAAGATTGGTTCAAATCTTTTGGCTCTAATAGAATTTGATTCAAGAGTATGACTGCGACTGACCATGGAAAATGCCCCATTTTAATTGTATTTAACGAATCAGTTTAAATAAATAAAAATAATATTTTTAGTGGTATATTTTAAAAATGTGCCATTTTAAAAAATCTAATTAGATGCTAATTATGAGATTATTAGGCACAATATAATAATCTGAGATGGTCGGATTTGAGTCCGACCTCTGCAGCCGGGATGTGGTAAATAATATCATTTACTAGTTACAACGATGAGATCAGTATAGTAAGTTATGTCAATCAGAGAGCAATAACCCAACTGCAGATATTTTGGTGTCAAGAACTCATGTTTGGGCTGCTACCCCCAGCAGGCCAAAGTCCTTCTCAGTTTTACATACTTTTGTTCTTTTGTTTTCTTTCCTCCCTTTTAATCGTTCCTCTTTCATTTCACTCATTCATCCCCGTCCAAGCACCCTTGCCCACCAACCTCTTTATGTTGACATTATAATCTAGCTTAATTACAGCCATTAAAGGAGTGCACAAGAAGCTTTAACGATGAGATTGCAACGTTACGAGGAGCTCTTGTTACAAATGGTACAGGAATGAGTTGGCTCATTTAATCGTTCATGGTCCCAAACTTCTAACCAAGCTTCTCAATATAATTGCATGTTTTGAATGCTGGCCATAACAAATGCTAGGATGTTAGGAACTATTACTGCTCCACTAGCCACGGTAACATATCACGCGCAGCAAAATACCAAAAGGGTGCCATCGGGATTGTAACAGAGTTGGTCGGAGCAAAGAAGGCAATGCCGTCAATGGTATGAGCCATTGTACCTCTTCCTAGTTTCACCATCTTTCCATCCTTGGTCATATCAAATCATCAATTGCCATGCCTGCAGCCTCCCTACTTTCTTCATCCGTTTCTATTCAATCGTAAGTAGGTGGGTCTGAGTCTGACGAACAAGTAGACCGTTCTCCTTCCCTACTTTCCCCACCACCCAACTCTGCTTCATGGCATCTTTCAATTTTGTTCTAGTCCTGGGTCAAGCACTCACAAGTGATCTACATCTATCTACTGTGTTGAACAGACCTTTGCTAGCTCGGCAGTGTACTTTGTAAAATTCGGAAACAGAACACGTGAGATGAGATAGCTAGTTGGTTGGTCGATACAGGCTAAGAGGGGAGTCGCGTTCATCACCGAGCGCGCACGTTCGATAGCTGCACAACAACAAGGCCACTCAATAGTCTTATATCAGATATTGTTGTCCATTGTACAGACTCGCCTTGAATGAGCGCACATGTCTAACCATTGCGTGGGCCTTGCGCTTTCATTTTGCGAGTCGAACCGAGGTTGTTGGTGATTTTGCCTTGGAAATTTGTTCTAGCAGCAAATGCTTGTATAGGCAGTCATTCATCTTTTGCTTTAGCAGGTAATGATTCACATGTACGATCCTCGCCTCCTGACTTCTGAGATACGAATTCGCATTGGTGAAGAACATCAGAGAGGTTGTTGTAATAGTCAATGACACCATTGATAATTCATCAAGGATAGCAGCAATCTAAAGGTTGCTGCTGGCTTCTTTGATGGCTAGTGCTGCCAGGTGTTGTTAAATTGCCGATTTGAGTTTACTGAGATCGTGAGTCGCATGTATAATATAATTGTTGTTGTTGTGAAGCTATTCCAAATCCAAATCTGGCTTAGAAAAGTGAAAACAGTTGTTAACCCAAATCGATTTTATAGGATGCTTCTTTTCCTTGAAAGACGAGACAAATGTTAAATAATATTGGAGTTCCGTGAAGGATGTGTCATTAGGTTGTTCGGCAACAATTTGCTGTCATAGGATGCCCATGTTCTTTCTTCTAGTAGCATTCATCGCTGGCTGTCTTCTTCCATCTGAACAAGTTGCCAAAGCAATGCTGGTGGGCTTCTTTCCTTAATGCTCACCAACCGAATGCAACTTCCAAGTGTGCTCCAAGCTAACCGAAAATGATTGATCAAACAAACGTCTTACATTCTATCCCAATGTCGAAATCTTTGTACAAGTGAGCTACACTAAACAGCTTTTCCTACAAACGCTTTTACTGAACCTGGTTTCAAACACTAGTTTTCGAGCTCTATGACCATTACCCAGTTACATACTACATGTTTGACTGAGAGCGTGCTTATCTACATGCTCGAAATAATGGAGGCTAAATTTTGATTCTGCATGGTAAGAAGCATTTCTCATGCACAGCTTGCATGCACTGATTTAAGTAGCTTATGAATTCGAGACATAATGCAGAGAAGAATATTTTTGTTAGAGCCTACTTACTTTATTTCCTAAATTTATTATTTGAGTCTTATATTTAATTAGGATAAGTCCGAGTATTAGTTAATGTCTTAGTCTTGTATTAAGTTGAACTTTAATTAGGAAGTGTGCAGCTCTATCTGATGCATGGAAGGCGACGTATCGGCCATGTATGTAGTATGTGCCAGAGTTAGAAAGAGCTGGACAGCTCCCTCGTTCCCCGGCATAAACTAAGATGATCAGTTCAAGAACTCAGGATTCTGACTCATTACACTGCCCATGAAGCTGAACACCTAACTTGGGAATTTGGAATTATTAACATAAAATATTCGATACGACTAAAATGAATTTGTTGGGTACTAGTTTCTAGGTGTGTAAATGGGATGGCTCACAAGCTTGAGAAGAGAAACAATAATATCTTAGTTGTTTTGATTTTGAATCAAGTCCAAGTCGAATGTCCACAATCCAAACCATAAAAGGCTTGAGAGCCGCACGAAACTGTTGTGAATTGGTTATCTACTGAATTTGAGGTGACATACAGCTTTGCAATTTGATGTGGCTAGGCAAATTCCATGCCATTATTTGGTCAAAGACCTTTGTCTTTACAATGTTACAAAATAATAAGTAATGGTAATTTCTAAGCATCATTCTCTCATTATTGATGATGGAGAGAAGAGTCAAAAAGAGAAACTAATCTTTTCCAGTGTGGTGTGAAATGATTCAGAGGAGCCCAGCAGCTCAAAAAGGAGAAATGGATACATGGACCATCTGAGCCCACCTTAAACCATATTTTTTGACAAAGCTTTTTTGTTTTCATGTGCAGAACAGAGATACCATATATGTGTACCATTATCCGTTTGAGCAATTGCATTTTCATTTCCTGTATCTGGGAACTTTGTATGCATCCTGTCTGCTAGATCGTAGAAAAGCAACCTACTTCTTCTTCTATCTAATTTGATATATAAATTGGGGTTAAGGAGTGGCCAAAATTAGAACACATATATATGATCCTATATTAGGTAATCACCGAGACTAATCTTTTCTAACAAAAATGCGACTTTAATTCAACAATATAATTAGTTCCCACTTGTGAGTGTTGTTGTCTTTTGTCATGCTTCACATTCAAGTGCTATCAATATTGATGTGGCGTTTGGTCGACTATCGTCTGATGTACAAAATTGTAGCTCATCTGATATTTTTTCCCAACTGTTGTGGAAGCTCATGCATGCATATACAGTGCGTTGAATGCCTTGGGTCGACTTTCGATCTCAGTTGTAAAGTGCCCAACTTACTCATAGCTGCCTCTTCGTGCCCTGGACTCTTAAGGCAACTACATGCGTGGCAACTGGCAAAATGGGACGTAATGGTGACCCAAATACGGAGGATTATTCATATTCAAGTGTTCGAGTATAAAACCCAACCTTATTAATAAATAGTAGCGTCGTCCGTTTTCAAAGAGTAGTTCAACGCTATAACTCCTCTCAAGTGTTGCGTTTTAAAACTTCAAATCCTAAGGGAACTTTTTTTGTTCCAATTTATCTTGGGCGACACGAGCTATAATAAGAAACAAAATGACTAACGATTATTTGTCCACGCATCTAACCAATAATTCAACTGTTAAGCTAACCAGATTGTGAAGGACTTGGGGTTTTAAGATGTTTTGTCAATTGATTTTTGAACGTAGGAAATACCTTGGTAAGGTGTAGAATGCAACATGATAGCCATTTATTTACAAGAAAATTTCTCTGGTACCCACTTCATGCTTGGTAAGTACCCTAATCGCATTAGATGAAGGGAGTTTCTACATCGATGTAGCATTACTCTTGAAAAGAACAGTCCGGGATGAAACGAACAAAATCTAAGGCCGTCCGAGAATTCCCTTTCGGGGCATGTTCTAAAAAATCGAAGTAGTTATCTTCAAAGGAGTTTCTACAAAACGATGGTACATACAGTATACATGAGCTTCCAACGAGGACTGTTAAATGCCAACAAACTCGCTTGTAGTTATGAAGCTCAATATATCATCCAGGTTAATTTATATATTTCATCTGGAAAGGGACCAACTTCAATAAAACCAAATTTCGTACCCAACATGTGGATCTTAACTACATTCAAATTGCCCTAGGCACTCTTAGTTGAATAGACTCAGCTATCTGTTTGTCGCACAAGCAGGGGAAGATGATTTATATTCATGAATAGCCTCAGTAATAATAATATGGTAACGAGGGAAAGTTCAATCTCATTTTCTACATTGAACATTATAAGAAAATATATTAGAAATTAAAATGTAAAGGACTAAGCAGATGCACCTGATAATACAAGAAACTACTCTTACATGACTCAAGGATGAGTTCCAATTTCCAGAATTTTCTCCACTTCAACCAAAAAAACCTCGGCAAAGTCTTGGCAACAGTTGCTGCTCACGTCTCAACTTGCATAAACATTAGACTTTTCATCTCAAAGAAGAGTACATCATGAACTCCCTTGAACTAAACTGGAATGGCTGCTGAGGTATGGGATTCCTGCAATTAATTATGAAGATGGTGAGGCCTTAAACCTTTTAATTTGAGACAGAAAAGCACAATAAACTACATAATGATTGTTGTTGACATACGGTCGAGGCCCATAAACTTTGATCTGGCGGACGTGGGTATCCCTTCCATTTAGGTGGTTTGATAGCACAGCAATTTGCAACATAAACGTGTGGATAAATGTTTCCCTGCAGTAGCATTTGGCAGCGTAAGTGACAAAGGTGGATTTTTAATTGACAAAATAAAGTTATAATCCTCATAATCATTATCATTGCCTACATCCCATCCCAATAAAGTAGGGGCCAGAAGCAATAGATTCTGTGTTAAAGATTAATTGCTCTACCATTCAACCTATGGCGTAATATCATATACATATTCATCAGAGCAAGTTTTATGATCGATGTTCAGACCAAGTCTATTGTAGTAGGCTTATTCAACCAGGATAAATAAATAAATAAATAAAAAGATGAATTATAATTGTTTTAAAACTTCTAAAAATCAGTGACGAGTTTAGAATCAAAATAGAAAGGGTAACCACTGCATAAAGGCTCCTTTATTTGCCAAAATCCTGGTCCAAAAAAAGTCGAAACATTAATGGTCTACTGTAGCAGGCTCTCGTGCATTTTGAAAGAGGTGGCATCGACTACCCAAATCCATGACTAGGTCACACGGCGACAAATTTTACTAGTTGTGCTAAGGCCCCTTTCAATGCAAAATCATAATATTTATCACAAAATTAAGAAGCAAGTTTCGGAGATTAAAATATTTGTCAAGGAAATAAAGGTGTAATACTTTTAACTAACATATTTACACAACCCTTTATAATTCAATGTTACAAAATGAAAGCATACAAAATTTAAATCTTCATTGCAAGCATAATAATCAAATTTTGCCAAAAAAGATGCTTTAGCCTACATGGGCGATCTTTAAGCATTTATAACATATTGCCAAGAAAATAAGTGGATAAAAAAGCAGAAATTCAATAGTTCAGCAAGCAGTCTAAAGAGTGATATTTTAAGTCTCTAAAAAACAATCACATTGTGTATGATTTATAGTAAAATTTCACAACTTCAGCAAGGAGTAATCTAAACGATTCTCACATAACATTTGATGGAAAAAAGCAGTGGAAAACATCCTCAATATTCAGTGAAGCCTTCTGCAGTTACTTTATAATTAAATATATAACAATAGAAGTTCCGCACCTTACAAAGTTACAACCCCATCTATTACCCAAACATTAAAACAAATAATAGCGTTAGAAAGAATTACAAGTTTATAAAAACAATTTGCACAGTTCCAAAGAAAATCTATTGGTGCAATGTCAACAACAAGAGTGCAACAAAACGGGCATGCTCACCTGGGATCTGTTCCAGACAAGTATATATGTATCCAACCAACTGGTTGAGAAAGTTCAACAGCTTTTATCTCCTGGTCATTGCCAAAGCAAAAACAAAGATCACACAATTGACACTCTTCTTGTGTCTGACATTAACAGGAGAAACATATAAAACCATTCAGAATAGTAATTTAATATTTCCACAACAAATAATTTATAAGCCACCAATGTCATTTTTATACAAAACCCTTCAAGAAATAATGCAGCGAGCATTGCACCTTTAAATTATGAAATCCATCTCCGGCCTGAACAGAAATCTTGCTAGGTGTGTAGCTCTCATCATGCTTATAATCCACATAGAGCACAATTAACTGCAAATCATTTTTACACAAACAAAAAAATTATTCAAGTCCAAAGCAAAGTCATAGATGGAGGAATGGGAAGTTTTTCTTTTTGTTTCTTTTTTTTTAAAAAGTAATTGCTCACCTGTAACTTGACTTTCCTCTGAAACTGAATATTCACAAGGTGTGGCTGAGCACCATCTGATCTTTTGAAAATAAAAAACATACAATAAAAGAAGGTAAATAAACTGAAAAAAATACATATCTACATAAAAAACAAAGCAGGTTAATCATGAATTTAAAAGATTAAAGTTTTAAAACATTTTGTAAAAACTTGGATGAATAAATTCGACCACAGGCTATGAATATCAAACTAAAGACAGTTTCTAGCAGCTGGTTGAAACAGGAAACCTATGAGAGGGATTGTGTGACATTACTGCCAGTATGTATCAAGGTTTCCATCATGGAGAGAGAACACCATTTCCCGGTTTATAGGAGCTGACACTCCATGCAGCTGTCTTAGCCATCTCCCTCAAATCATCGTCAACAACAAGTTGTGGCTTTCCCACCAGCTTGTTTCCATGATCCTCTTCATCTGAGACATCCCCTTCTGCACTTCGAACTCTCTCTTGTTCTGAGTTAGGCGTTCCAGCATCAGCCATTCTAAGCACTGACAGTTACTTCCAACAAATTGAGGAAAGGCTGACTAGCTGGTCGACATAGAAGGGGAATAACAGGAATCATTACCAAATGATGGCAGATACAGAGTAATTACATTTCGCTAATCAGTTAAAATATTTCAATTCCAACAAGTGTAAGACAGATACATAATTCCTTTTTCTTATCAGTCCACAGCATAGTAGAAATACATTCCAGAAATTCATCAAACAATTGATTTCAAAGTTCAAGTATTCATTTCGTCCCAAAGAATCCAAATTCTACAAGTTCATAAAAATGTCGAAGTACCATACTGAGGAAGGCCAAGAACACAGGGCAAGATCTCCCACTGGTTATGCATTTCACACAATATTCAGCACAATGGCATCTTTAGAAATGCAATATAAGAAAATAAACAGAAACATACAAAAACACTACCCAAAAAAAGAATATCTAAAACATAATAAATGTATGAAATACCAAAAAAATAACAAATAGAACCACACACATTCATGGTTGATGTCTAATGAACACAATCAATAAAATTCCACGATCATATGAATGCAGTTAATGTCTATTGATTGTGCCTAATCATCCCCAACTCTATCCACACAACTTGTAACAAACCATGTATATGTCAGATAAATTAACAAAAGAAAAAAGTCAACAGCAAGAATCCTGCCAAAAAAAACTATAAAAAAACAAAAATTACAAAATAAGACATCCAACATCTCTAGCAGTTCATAAAACACAAACTTGGCTAAACTTCTCTCTAGCTCAAACGACTATGGCTACTACTTACCTAAATCTCAATCTCTAAGCCTAACCATCGGCACAACAAGGGGTGTCTGAGGACACGGACACCACTATGTCGTCCGCCAAAAAAACAAAAAATTGCAGACACGGCCGGCATGGACACTAAAATGGACATTAGCATAGTCAAGTCCAAATTTTTATTTGGGCTGTCACCAATTGCCTCATTTGATAAATGGGCTTCCACCTATTGCCTCATCTGTTATATTTTCAACATATAATGACAAATAATTTATCAACACTTAGCTGTTTCTAAAAAAGAAGTTTCAATCTATATTTGTTACTACACAATATCTATGGCTACACAGCAAATGACGACTAAAAAGTGAAGATTTTAACAGCCCATAATAGAATTTAATAGCACTAGCAAGGTCTCATCCACCAACATGGTAGACATAGTCGCTACATATGAGAAATAAAATGCAACGCTGCTGCTAAGTCATCCATTTCATTTACAAAAAATTTCAGACAGCAAAGGATGTACAGGGGCATCTGGCACCGCTTGTCAGAAACTCCTAATAGAGCATATGAACATGGTGACAAAAAGAAATTTTCAGATATCACATGGTTAATCGCAGCAACTCATAAACAACCTCAAATCCTCATGCACACTCTATTAGCTTGTTGCATGGTAAGCAGAGATACCCTCTTCGTTATGTAGGGTGTTCCAATCCACCTTTTTAAGATCACTTCAACCAACTATTCACCTAAGAAAATGCTTCATTTCCAGTCTAAACTATCTGTGAGAATTAAGCCATTTGAAAATTAAGGAACAACATATGGTTCTAAGATCTGATTTCTGTCTGTATGCTTCAATTAAAGAACTTAAACACTATTCACCTCCCTATAGCAAGATCCATATCAAACCAGGTCCATCACAGAACACTATCCTAGAATCCAGCTCTCTTCAATCATTCTTTTGTGCCTTCTTGGATTCAACATTTATCTAAACAAGAAAAACAAGTTTCAAGCCACTACTTACAATTTTTTTTTAAAAAAAGAAGAACAAACGATTCCACTCAAATATTATGATACTCAAAAGAGATGCATTAATAATCTGAACACATAAATTTCTATTTTTTTCAAAAAAAAAAAGAGTTCAATGAGTATAGCCCTTAATAATGCAGCAGGTGCCACAACAACGATGCAGCGTAAAAACACAGGGGATCAAAATGAACAATACAAGCAAGCGGTTTAAAAAAGTTAAAAATGAAAAAAATAAGAATAAGAATTCAAGGCTGAACTAAACTCACCGAACTTCACAACGCCTCAATGAATAGCCTCTCATTCATCTGCAAAGGAGAGAAAAATGGAGCAAAACCGGCTCAAGGCAACATGTAAGACAACTCAAACATTATAACTTGCATTAACAAACAAAAAATAATAATAAGACACGAATTCAAATACGAGTCTTTTGAAAAAAACGGTAGGGAGAAAATGGAAGGACGAAACAAATACCAGACAATTTGATTTGCAAAGTGAATAGATCAGGCATTAACAGTTGAAGATGAAATTGGAATAGACATATTATGTTATAGAAATGGGGATGGGAATCAGCGGATGGTTGCGATGGGCTACCGGCGGTGGAGAACAAAAAGGGAAGATGGGGATGGGGGTAAGAGACTAGTTGCTGCTACTGTCGGTAGAGGGAGCAGGGCTAAGGTAGGCAGTGGTCATGGTGTGTAGCGACCACGTTAGGATGAACGACGGCGGTACGGTGGTGGGTCGACGGCGGTTGGTGGCGGCGAGAAGGCAAGGTAGGGTTTCCCTTCGGCGGCCACAAATTCTTCTTACGGACAGGCGGCTTTACGGACAGACACTTGCGGACACGCCGCTAGAGCCCGTTCTTTTTGCGGACACTGTTTTAGTGTCCGTGATTGCCATTGTCCGCACGACCGGTCCATATTAATAATGCGGACACTGCGGGCATGGCGTCCGTCGATTTTTGGCACCCCCCGAAGATTCAGCAAACATGTCATGCGAATCGCCTCGACGCGACCGGCGAAGAGAGACGGAGGGTTTTACTCTTAAGTTTATATTTTTATTATTGCTAATTATATTATATCACATAACCTAATATTTTCTTTCTTTCATTTTAATTACTCAAAAATATACTTCCACTAGTTATTACTAGGGTATTAAAAACAAACTTTTTTTTCAAAAAACATTAATTTTACCATAATTTTGAATATTTCTTATTAGGTGGTTCTACTTGACAAACTGTTAAATTTCGTATAGCTAGAGACTATCATACAATGTTATTTAAGATTTATAATTTTTTAAATTGGTTGTTTTCCACATTTTAGCCAGTTTTTAATTAAAAATTAAATTAAATTCTTATTTATAAATTTAAAATTCAATTGAATATACTTGAATGAATTTAATCAATGTTAGCAATGCTTCATTAAAAAATTATTATATAATGTTAAATATATTGTTTCATAAAATATCATTTGTTTGTAACCAAGCATATCCTATATGTTATAGATATAATTTCAATATGTACTAAAATTTAAAACTTTCAATATGAAGCAATTTAAATAGGCTCAACGTTGGGATGAATCTGGCAATTTAGGTATACTACAGTGATGAGCCACTTAATTAATTATATTTTTAAAAAATAATTTTATGACAACTAATAATTAAAATTTTATGTAAAACGGCAGACTTCTAATATTTTGTCACAACGTGTCCTCTATTACTTTATAACATTATCCTTTATTTCTTATTTAAAAAATAAATTAAATTATTATTTTACTCTTTCTTCATTACAAGCACAAATACAAAATCAAAATCTTCTATAATATACAAGACCTTATATTAAGATAATAAGTATTAAGTAATTAAATTTATGAAATTAATAAATTGACGAACACCGACCAATTAATAAATAATGTTATATTAAAATTTTTCAAAAGCGTATAATATATAGAAGACTATAACAAATACATATGTATTATAATATAAATCCACTAATACAAACAAAAATCATAGAAAAAGTGCATCATATTTTAAATTAGTTTAAATTTATATTAAAATCTAAATCATCTGAGAATAATCGAATATAAAATAATAAATAATTATAAATAAATAAATAAAACAACTATTACATTACTTACTGCCTGAGACAGATAGTAACCAAAAACTTAATTTCCAACTCGAAAAGCCAAAAAAGAAAAGGGCGGGTGTCTCAACCGAACAGAGCAGACGGCAGACACCACCCCACCGACGGCCACCGCCTACTCAAGTTATTAATTTACGTTTTAACGACCAACCGCTCCCATTTCGGCATCCCCCGACGATGCCGCTCTTCCCCACCACCACCACTTCCCCGTCGCCTGCCCCGGAAAATATGGTCGCCGGCGTCCCCATGCAACCCACCGACCACCCCACCTCCAAGTTCCACCTCCACCGGACCCTCATCGGCCCCGTCCTCGTCTGGCTCCTCGCCCTCGCCTCCCTCCCTTCTCCTCCCCGCCCTCCGCCCCTCCCCCCCGCCGCATTCCCCTCCCTCAACCTCGCCGCCAACTCCTCCTCCGCCCAATGCGACGTCTTCCGCGGCGAGTGGGTGCGGGACTTTACCTACCCGCTCTACAACAGCTCCGCCTGCCCCTTCGCCGAGCGGGGCTTAACTGCCAATCCAACGGCCGGCGGGACCGCGCCTACCAGACCTGGCGCTGGCGCCCGCAGGGCTGCGACCTGCCCCGCTTCGACCCCCGGGCGGCGCTCGAGCGCCTGCGCGGCAAGCGGGTGGTGTTCGTCGGCGACTCCATGAGCCGCACCCAGTGGGAGTCGCTCATCTGCCTGCTCATGCCCGCCGCCGGCGACCCGGCGTCGGTCTACGAGGTGAACGGCAACCGCATCACCAAGCAGATCCGCTTCCTCGGGGCCCGATTCAAGCCCTTCAATTTCACGATCGAGTTCTTCCGATCGGTGTTCTTGGTGCAGCAGGGGTCACCGCCCAAGCACTCGCCCAAAAGGGTCAGATCCGTGCTTAGGCTTGACGAGCTCGACGATATGAGCCGGCGGTGGATTGATGCCGACGTTCTCGTCTTCAACTCTGGCCAATGGTGGAACCATGGGAAGCTCTTCGGAACGTGAGTTTACCGTTTTTGGTTAATGGTTGTCGAGGGGTGGAGGAGGGTGATCGATTTGTGGAGGAATTTACTTTGCTCAAAAAAATGGTGTTTACACAGGGGCTTGTATTTCCAGGTGAATGGGTCGTTGAAGCTGGGCATGCCCATCTCGGCTGGGTTCAAGACTGCGCTCCACACTTGGGCCGCTTGGCTTCACGAGATGGTCGATACCAACCGGACGAGGTCTTCTTCCGGACTTTCGAGTCATCTCATTGGCGGTATTTGAATCTCTGATGCTGTTCTTGCATTGCCTTTTTTTTGTATTATTTGTGTGAAGTATGTGGTTTGGGATCATAAAATAGTGAGTAGAAACTTTGTCAAAACATAGGTGGTGGTACAAGAAGAATAGACTAATGCTGATAGTTGTGCTGCTTAACTATTTCGAATTTGTATTGAAAGAGATTGCAAGATAATGTAAAATGTGAATCTCAGGTTGGTTGATTTCGGACAGAGGAATATCTTGGTTGGCTGAAAATTCTTCCCCTTTAATGATTGCATTTAGGCGTAGGACTGCTCTTAGCAATTGAACAATTGCTTCGCTCACTCATGGAGTTAGTAATGTAGACGTCTAAAACCAAGGTTTATACACAGCTTATAGCAAGCCCTTTCGCGAAAGAGAAAAATTAGGAGCATGTTGCTTTGTCATGCTAGATATATGATTTCTGTATGTTGTAAGGGTAGTTTTAACTGCCTATATGCAGTTACATGAGAATATAGGAAGACAGCGTTGTATTTGGAAGCAAGGAATAGAATAGAAAGTTCTTATCTTCATCCCTTCGATTCTTTACCGTCTCCAAGGCTTCAATCTTGGCTTTACGTCACCTTTTATTCCTAAGTTCGTCATGTTTTCTCCCCTTTCTTCCGTAAAGTCTACGATACAAAATTAGTTCGTATCAATATATTGTGTGCTATCTTTTGAATCTCTCCACAATAATAAAGTCTGTCCATGATTCATACGATGCTTACTTTTTCAACTGGGTCAAAACTTGTATGTTCTTGATCATTTAGTTTCAAGCTAGGTAGTGTACGATAGAAAACAAATGGACGTCTTTGCTTTTATTCTCATTTTGGTATTCGAGATTAACTGTCTATATCTGAAATAATAACTTATCCCAAATACTCTATATGGCCTCATCGTCTAATGAAAATTTTCAGCTAACGTAGGAGAGTTGTTTCAACTATTATATGATCAACATAAAAAATCAACAAGTTTAGTAATTATTTATGTTTACTTTCATTTGGATGATTCGTGATTGTTCCATTGCATAATTTTGTTGATAAATTCTGGTTCAAAACAGTGCTGGAGCTCATCCCACCTGCACAGTAACACACTATCCCCTGAAAGACCCAGAAGGACATGACAAAAGCATGCTTTCGGACATTATTAAGGAAGTAATTGAGACGATGAAAGCTCCAGTGACCATTCTGGATGTTACCCCGTTAGGTTCATACCGCAGTGATGCACATGTTGGCCGTTGGAGTGATACACCAACTCCTGATTGTAGCCATTGGTGTCTTCCAGGAGTACCTGATGTTTGGAATGAGCTCATCTTTTCTCATCTATTGGGAAGTGTCTAACCTGAGCCCCCCATCTGTGATCTGTCGTACATTATAACTGTACACTTTCCTGGTGAGTGTAAATTAGAAATCTAGGTTATTTTGTTGTACATTTGGTATCTAGTTTATTTTGTTATAAAATATATGCTGTTTAGTTATAGAAACGATTAGTTGATCATATATAGTTCTAAATGGTTCCTCTGTTTTTGTTGGCAAAATGTATGCATTGACTATTTCTTTTTTCTAATATCTGCAGATAAGGTCGTCGATGTATGGCTTTTCCTGGGTCGATTTCCGTCAGCTTTTGACGTTGTAGAGCTGTTTTTCTGGCATCAGATATAAGGCGACCCAATTTTTGGATTCATTGTAGACATATTTAACAGTTTCACATAGACATTCAAATTTTTTACACCGAAAAGAAGCATAATTGTAAAATGTTTTGCTGTTTCCCATTTGTATTTTGTAGTTGTGCATATGAGCAGCGGGGGGAATGAGAATGTAATCTTGCTTTGTCATTTTGTAAACTCTTATTTCTGTGAGACTTCAAATGGAGTTGGGAATTTAGTTTCACTCTATAAGCAGGGCCCTCTGCTTTTGTCCTAACTCTACTTTCTGTCTGGTTATTGATTAGATGGGGGGCTTCTTTGTAAGCGGTGTACACTGTACACCTTAACGAAAAGTAAGATGTGGATCTCCACTCTGGTCCTTATGTATAAACCTTAGGCCCTTGTTTCCAGTGGGAGTCTCCGATTGTAATTATAAACACGCTATATATGGACTCCATGTGATATGCATTATACAATATCTACCAATGATGCATATTATTAACCAAATAAAAAGTTCGTTAAAAAGCACCAGTTGCATTTTAGAATGCAGCCATGCTACGTCACTGTTTACTAGTTCAGTGCCACAAGGCTTGAAAGTTGTAATCTAAGAGGCTGCAAGTTTAATTTTATACACGTACCTTATAGTTTGGTGGCATTTTTTTGAACTTCGATTTATAGTAAGATCAGTGCAAACTCCTCTGACATAAGCAATATGAGACTTCCTCGCGAGCAGATTAGATATGCCATGCATGCAGCTCTGAACTACAAATCAGGACACAAAATATAGTCATCAAAGTAGTAGTTGTGTTCTTTTGCAAAGATTGGTAGTCAGCAATCTTTGCAAAAATCCAAATCAAAAGATTTTAACTCGTAACTCCCGGCCCCAATCCATGGAAACCGCCTCTACCCCACTGCCACCGCCGGCGCATTCACCGGTCGGCCCCACTCGTCTGCCGCTTCCTCCCCCGCCGCCAAGCCGACGATCCCCCCACCACTCCCACCAGTGAACCCACCAGCAAGCCCTCCGGCAACCCCCAACCGGTCATACTAGTGGTGTTTGCCTCACTGGGAGGGCTCTTCTTCCTTGCGGCGGGTCTCTTCTGCTGGGTGTAGAAGAAGAAGAAGTTGATCGAGGAGCAGATGTTGTGGACGGGCATGGGCTCATCCGAGTGCATGAGGACGTCGTGGTCGGCCCGCATGGAGAAGCAATGGTGGCGAAGACAATCCATGAGGATATAGTGTAAAACCCGCGATTCGTTCGAGCTTTGTATTCAGACCGGTCGGGCCCACCGTGTTTTGGAGTCTGAGTTAGATTCAGAACACGTGTATCGAACCAACACCAGTCGCGTGTATGAGCTATGAGGTCATGAGTACCCAAGTATATGATGATAACATTATGAACACGGTAGTAACAGAATGAGTTATCAGAATATATGAGAGTATGCCATTTATTTTTACTTATTTTATATATAGTGGATCGTAGAATTAGTTTTAGGTCGTTACCGCGTTAGGAAGCGTTACAGAGCAGTTTGGGTGGGCTGATAGTCCTAGAGCATATCATTATGATGTTTTGGTGATTGTTTTATTTTCTAGGATTTTTCCCAATTTTTTGAATTTTTTAGGATTTCTACGACTTAGTTATTATTCTTGACTCGAAGACGGAGTCGAGTCAAGTAATATTTACAAGTTTGCCACCAACCCATTTCTTCTCCTCCCCTGACTCTTTCCCCTTCCAAACCCTAGCCGCCCCCATTGTTTGGTGCCGCCACCGCCGGTGCCGTCCTTGCCTTGCCACCGGGCGTCGCCGCCTAGCCCTGCCATGGCGTCGTCGTGCCGCCCCAACCAGGCCCGGCCACCATTTGGCCGCCGCGACACGAGGAAGCTGCGCCTTGCGCACGCTTGCCGATTGCGCCACCGCAGATCCAGCTGTAGCCTCGACACCCTCGACCACCCAGCGACCTTCCCCGACTGGAGCGGAGGCCATCGTCGCCCAGGCCGGCCGGATCTATCTACCCATCGCCGCCGGCCCTATTTTTGCCATTTTTCGGCGAGCCGCCACCTCCGCCGACCATGATGACGCCGTAGACGCGTCGGGCTCGCCGAGCCGGTTCCAATGGTACCCAATATGATCCCTATCCAGCCAGTAGACGCCGCCGGTGATTGTCTGCCAGAAAATCGTCGGAAACCTGCTAAGAAAACCCTGATTTGCTAGAATTCGTCGGATCTTCCACGGAGCTCATCCAGTCGATCCCGATCGAACTTCGGACGCCGATGAGCACCAAATTCGAGCTCCGAGACTCGCGACAGAACCATAGTCGTCGCCGATTACTGACGACGTGAGGTATAATTACCTCCGAATTTATAATTTAAACTTGATGATTGTTAGCATAACATGCTAGGGTTGGTTTATTGATGTGATTAATGCTTAATTATAGATGAAACAATGAGTTGCATGATGAGATTAAGTGTGAATGAAGAGTAAGTGATCTAATGAGAGCATGATAAGTGACTACGATGTAACTTAGAAAAATGTAATAAAATTAGTATGAATATGATGAGTTAGAATTATTTCCACATCTATGATTATTTGGCTGTAGCTGGATACTGTTTGTATTTTGAGTGTGATGTTCATTATGTGTGATGCATCATTTAGTTAGCAGGCGTTAGTATTTAGTTTTGATGTGTAGGTACGGAATAGGAGCTCGCCGCCTAGGCGCGATGACACGCTTGGAGCTTCTACCAGGTCCGTTTAGGACTCGTCTCTATTTTTACTCTCTTCTATTATATGTTTGTTTTAATGCTTGCAGGACGGGTTGAGTGACGTTTTATCGGATCCCACTTAACTCGGGCCATTTAACGAATAGCTTTTTGGATTAATAACCCCTCGAGGATGAGATCCCTCGAGGATGATTTCGAAAACAAGATCCACCACAAGTTACCTTCGGGCCTATTATATAAATCCCTTCTCTATGCCTATATATATAATTTTATCGAGTTTTCAGTGAGACAAGAGATGGAGCTGACTGCACGTACCATGAACGGATGCCATGACAGTCAAAGCGAGCTCTGGATTGAGTGCAGCAGACTGTTCCATTCCCGAGGGATCCTGACAACTCTGCGTTTGAGTTCCTCACACCCGGAGAACGTGGAGGTTTACAGGTACTGTTTAGTACAGCGCATGTCCAGACTTGTGGTTCAAAGGGTAATAAAGGTGACTGCCTAGAGTACTCGGCATTCCTGCTCAAGGCCAGGAGAAATATGGAGGTAAGGAGAGGGCTTAGGATTTGAGACCAGAAAACGAAGTAAGAAAATGTCGAGAGAGGCAACAGCAGTAACAGATCAGTAAGTTCGGGACACTACCGGGTCTGCACCCCAGTGGCTCCTCAGTAGGTGCCCTTCAGAGTGTTCAAGAGGAGTATATGATGTTTTCTTTCATATGAGTGTTTGATCTCATAGCTAGTTTGTTATAGTTATTTTATTTTCCGGACCAGTAACACTTGTTACTGATGTATTTTTATACTATATGTAGGCAATAATTACGAGTTGGAGGAGCCAGTTTGGACGGAAGAGCACTATTGTCGCTTACACACATGTCAGTCGATTGAGTTGTTATATTTTGTTATGATATTATTATATTGATGTGATGTGATTAAATGCTAAAATTTGAGGACATGATGAGATGAAATACTAAGACATGATGACAGGAAAATGAAATGTGAATAGATTGTGCAGTGGAAGCGTTGTGGGTTGAGACCCAAGCTTCAGAATGAGTGTATAGTAAATTAGATTCTGTGTGAATGAAATTGTTGTTGCATTCATATATATTTATATATATTATTTGACAGGGTAGCCCCTAATTGCACTTTTGGGGAGAATCTGTCCATGTTATTTTAAAATTTTTACTGATTTGATCGTAATTGTATTGGTGTGTAATTTAGTTTGCATGTCATCCATGTAGTATCATGTTAGAATTTTGTGCATTTATTTATGTATGATGAGTCGTATCTTCATCTTAAGACGCCAAGAATAAATCCCTACGAGTTGGGTTTGGGTTAGCCAATCTAACCGGGGCCTGTAACATGCCGCTTTAGTTCACGAACGTGAACCGGATTTGGGGTGTTACATATAGAGATACGAGAAGAAGTGGTGAAGGTAGAGGAGGGCATCGACCATGGAGCTTCTACCTTGGAGGGACATCATCTTGGCCATGCAATTGCTGGTTCCCATCCCGGACATGCTACTACCCATTTGCTTGCTTATTAAGAACTAAGAGTTGTGTGCACTGGCCAAGCAATTGTGAATAAGAACTCCGATCAGGCGTTTGACCTTCGGAGGTTGAAGTCGAGCCGGCTTGTCTTTGTCAATGGATTGTCTTTTCATGTTACATGGGGGATTGACTTTACTAGAAAGTGTATAATAACATGCATGTTGGGTTTTTTTTTCATTGAAAGTGGTTAATTTATTATCTATTCAGGTAATTTAGATCATGCTTATCAAATGGGGAAGTGCAGTTTGTTGAAAAAAAGGGGGTGTGCATATGAAATTTTGTTTGATTTCATGGCAACTTGTTAAGAATATTAAAATTTAAGTGGTTAATCTTATAAAAAATAGTATATGTGAAATATATTATTAAGAAAAATTAATATACACACAATGTATTTGAAAATTAGTACTACGTATAATGTGTTTTATGTTCAAATTAATCATAATTATTAAAAATAAATAAAGAATATTTTTCCACAAAAGAGATCGGCATATTTAGAAATAATCATGATTATTTTATGTTCCAATTTAGATGTAATTAACCACACTTTATTCATCCATAAAATAATTAACTTAATACTATTAATTTTATATAAAATATATAAGATTGATTATTTAAAAAATTTTATATCTAGTAAGATATTTTTATGCCAACCAAACATACCATAAAAGAAATTGTTAGCAATGTAGCATCACTCTGATACTTAGCATGGTTTATTTTAATTGTTATGTTGCAGAGAATTGTATATTTTCATTAAAAGAATGGGTATGACTAACAGTAGCTATTTTTTTATTTGATTTGCAGCTATTTTATTACCATTAATTAAATCTATTATTGTTCTATGTGTATAAATATTTTGTTTTGTGTGTTAACTTATAATTAATGCGACTTAAATAAATATGGTCATACTATTTTCACTTGCAAAAATGCTAAACTCGGCCGGTGCAGTATGCTTAGGTAATTGTGGTATTGTTACTTTGGCATAAAGTTACAAGGTAGCCTTGGGAAAAAAATTACAATGTAGTTGCATTATCATTATGTATTTTATTTTAGCATATTGTTTAGTATTATGACTAGTTCAATTTTTTTTTGACATATTAGTGTAGTGGAAGCTAAATTAAATGACGTCAAACTATTTTTTTATTTAACATTATTAATAAAAAATCCAGATGAGTAATATTTCTCTAACACCAACACACAAAATGATTAATAAAGTTTAAAGAGTTCAATTTGATCTTAATTAAAATTAATTATAAAATATAAAGTGACTTATGCTTTAAGTGATTAACCAAAAGATGTGAATATACATCTAGCACATTAATAATTTGATATATTAATTAATTTATAACCGATTTTATGTATTGGATAACTTGTCACACCGTACATAAGATTTAAAATAAATAAATTAATCGAATTATATCAATCTAAGATAAGGTAGGGCATATAAACAATGCACACAAATTTTTTAAAACAATGCACACAAAATTTTTAAGAGATTTCAGTCTCATACTTCTTTCTTCTACACTGCCCTTATAATCTTATATAATTTATTATTTTTTAAAAAATATTCAAGCCAACTCGACTTGGCGTGAGCTGACCAAGCCATCAAGTAGAGCCAAGCCCAGATTTTACCCTCATGAGCCGAGCTCGGCCCAGCTTGGTTTCACTTCGAGCTTTTTTGAGCGAGCTCAAGCTTAGGTCGTCTCAACAAAAATTGGAGCCAAGCTGGGCGCCTAGATGAGATAAGGTTTTTTCTCTACAGGAAATATTGAAGATGATCAGATAAATTAGCTGTGCTCTGTATGTTGTTATGAACAAACCCAAAAGTTACCAGGTTGTCTTCGTGGAACAGTAGATTTAAGCTGACTCGTTGCTGCACCATGACAAAGAAATGGACCCCGAGGCACGTTAAGGTTCATGAAATGGGTATGGACTATGGGGCAAAGCACAAGAATCCACTAGTCACGGGCCAAACTTTTGTGGCGGACAAATCTCTGGATAGCTTCATCTCAGAATTTCTTGTGTCATCACCTACTTTTTTTTAATAATCCCTTTTTTATTCTTCTTGCGCGGCCATTTTTTTTAATTTTCTTCCTAGCTAGTTTCCACCACCTTGTTTCATTTTATACATAGCACTACAGTGTCTCCTGTGTTCACTACTAGTAAATTACTATATCCTGCTAGTATGAACGAGTTGACAATAATAATATATCTCTGACTCTGCATCAAAACGCGTCTGTAATTCTTTTCTTCTTAATACAATCATAATAAAAACTGATCTTTGAACTGATTGTGACAATTAAGAGGGGGTGTACTCTTTGGCCGGAAGAATAATTGACACAGTAGCAGATTCAAATCACTTGATATGAACAGAAATTTGCAAACTAAATAAAAATGGTGACTAGCATCAATTCACGTCGAGGAGACCAATAATGGCCAATGCCACTTCGCAGAGACGCACCAGCCCATCTTCTTTCTTGGCCAGCTCTGCCGGGTACTTGATCAGTTTGCCGCCTGCTCCTTGCTTGAGCTTGAACAGATTGTGACAAGAATTGGTGTACTCCTTGGCGGCCATCACCTGCACCATAGCATAGTCATATGAGTCGCTCTCTATCTCCTCCACTGACCCACTTAGAGCCGCCCCAGCGTCTGTGTACCTTTTGGCGCATTCGCCCAATGCCCTCTTGATGGGCGGATCTCTGGTGGTGTTGGCGAGCTTGGAGAGGAAGGAGGAGGTGTCGGTGGCGTTGGCCATGGCGAGGTTGGTGATGATAGAGGCCAGGCCTGGTACGTCGGCTTGAAGGCTGTGGGGATTGGTTTGGAAGGAAGCCATGCATAGGTCGTAGTAGAGTGTGCTCTGGCATGTTTGTTGGACAAGACCCATGTCTGCAAAGGCAAGGAATGTGGGAAGGGAGAGGATAAAGAGGAGGGTGGAGAGGATGGAAGCCATTTTAGAGTGGTGAGGAGTGTTGTTGAGGAAGAAGATAGACTTGGACGGAATTCGAATCTCCTCCCTTGGTGGCTCAATATATAATAGAGCTAGGCTGGGCAATGTGAACTTCACACTTGTATATAGTGAGAGCAAGAGAATATTGAGTTGACAAAATTCTGGATTCCCATTGGCATTCTCTACTTCAATTAGAGTCAAGGCCACATTTGTGTGTAGTGCCTAAAACACGGCTTATGTTTGACATTAATTAATGGAGTTAAAAATTTGCATGAGTGAGTCAAAGCTCAAATATAGAAGCATATTGTGACAATATCAACAAAGATAGTAGCTAGAAGACAAGTAGAGAAATGCTATCTAAGAGAGGCCAATATTGCAAAGTTGTATGTATTGAAGTAACTCACACCTAAGCTTTTTCTTTTTTTCGGTTGTAAAGGGAAGTTCGATTGAGGTACATGCTTAATATCAAACAGGCAAAATGATAGCGAGATCTATCGAAATTAGGGTTGATCAATCAAGGTTGCGAGGTTGGATTTAGGGCTAAGGTTCGCTCTTGAAACTTCTTGATTTGGAAATGAGAAGAACTAAAAAATACTAGTTTGAATAAATATATAATGATCATTATTAATATAGGATTAGGGTTCGGCTCTTCTTAAAAGAAAATACAACATGCATTTATTTATACTCCTAAGTGGGCTTTATTAAGAAAAAATAATTAATATTAATTACTGTCGATATTTCTTCTCGGTCATAATCAAGGCTTATTATGTTCTCCACCAGGGAAAAAAGACTTTTTATCACCAACCAAATTTCGGTGATAGAAGGCCCTTTGTTTTGCTAATGCTTTTATTTTGGCATGCTCAAAGGTTGATTATTAAATGAGAGGGAATTTGGCCAATATGAACAGAACAGGCTTGTGAAGATTTTGAGAGCAAATTACATGACTGCTGATCAAAATATTTCCTTCCCTCTTGCTAAGATGAAAATGGTAGATGAGAAAGACATGTTTGCATGTAAGCCTGGCAGATGGAATCCCATTTTTGAGGAGGTTTCAACTTTCAAATACTTTTCTAGTATGTGACCAATCTCATCTGTTTTCGCCTTTTCACAGACTTGTGCATAAAAGCCTTCACTCATTAAGGGATGAAAATAACAGCAAAAGGTTCATTATGACATCTATGAAGTTTTATAAAGAGATTTTGAAAGCTGATCAAGGCCCAAAAGTCTGGTGATGAATACGTAGACGAGTGAGGGTGAGGGAGTAATGCAGAGGCCAATCTGGTCGGCACTCAACACGACTTTATCGACATTTGCCCATTCCTCCCTTAATTCTTCTTTATCTGCCTTTTTTTGTGTTCACCATTTCACATCTATATATGCTCTACTACCAGAGATTTTCAGAGGCATCTTGGTTGGTAATATTTGCAATGATTATATCTCTCTTCTTCTTCTTCTTCTTCTTCTCATCTATAGCAGCTCACAACCATTTTTCTTGAACGTTTGAATCAGTTATTACACTTCAGTTATAGCAGGCAAGCAGCTGTTTGTGTTCTCTTGTTAAAAAACTGAAGTTCAATATATGAATTTCTAACTAGATCCATATATACCAATTGTTTAGATAACTAGTGCAATGTTTGCTCGGCAGAGTGTACCAATACGGCTGGCTGCTATAACTTCCTCCAATATGATTAAGCGATTCTGCACAATCCTCTTGATTGCCACTTTTATATTTCTCTACCTTCGGTAACTATCAACTCTTCGTCCTTTCTATCCGCCCTTGTACCTAGTAAAAATATCTAATATTTGTTCCATACCTTACCATATATCAAGCGGATCTTGGCTACGTACCATCTATTTTCAAATTAGTTATATTGAATACATAGTTATGTGTTGATGAGCGCGGTGGATGCGTTAAAAAAACCAAGGATATACATGTAGGAATGCCCAGATGATGAAATTGCATCTCACAAGTGGTGCAAATCTAGATGAAAGAAAGCTTCCCGGGATGATGGTTACGACGATGGCTGGTGCAATGAGGAGAGTGATAGTTTTAGGTGCTTTTGTATCCCCGTATGAATCAGGGATAAAAATAACACACATGATATATAGGTAGGTTATGTGACATGAAAAACCATCAAAAATTTCATATTACCCACCAATTTTGGATTATCTATAAAAGCCATGCTAAACCAATGTTATGAACTCTACTTACTCTCATTTTAATAGGTTGAAAAAATGGTATCTAATGAGCATAAAAAATCATGCACGGAGCCGATAAACCAGCATCACGTTTGGAAACTATCTTCGCACGAGCATTTTTCTATCTAGAAATTGTTCCCAATTTAATAGATGTCATTATGAACAATTTTTCGTTAAAATTGTTCATGGTTTGATTACTTCACGACAAATTATTATGCATAGGTGATGTTAGAAATTATTAATTAACCTTGTTGGCTAAAGGTCACAATCTTATTCTAAAGGTTACAATTCTCTGTGCATCGTCTACTTTTGATAACTTTCATTTATGCCCGGTCTCGAGGGCTTTTTACTCTCCTGTCTTATCTTGCGGGCTATCCTGGATAGCTATTTTATTCTAAATCATTATATTTGAGATGCAAGTGTAGACATGAGCTGAACTTGCCACACAGGCAGCAACATTAATAGAACTTATCACCCTCGTGGAACAACAGCTGGTGAGAACGTACGTAGCAATTAAATTAATGATAACGTATCCGAGGATGCAACAGCACACGAGTGTCCAACTCCAGGTGCTAGATTCAGTAGATAGTTTAAGAGTTGATGGCGAAATTTTTACAAGAAAGGAGGTTATAAAATCTAGTTCAAGAGTTGGAACTAGCCGGTTTGACTATTATTTTTAGTCGAATTATTTTTAGAATATGCGTGTGAAACCAACATCGATCGTGTATTATGAGTGGTCACGTATGCCCAAGTATATAATAATAATATTAGTAAGACAGTATCGTTAGAATGAATTATTAGAATATATGAGAGTATACTTATTTTTTTTTATTTTTAGTAGACTGTAGAAGTAAAATTAGGCTGTTTATCGCATTATGAAGTGTTATTTATTATTTTTAGGTAGGTTAGTAGGTTTAGAGTATGCCAATTAAGTTAGGACTCAATTATTTATTTTATAATATTTTATTATATATTACTTTATATTTTTTAAAATTTATTTCATATTATTAACTCAAGTTCGGAGCCGAGTTAAATTTTTATTGCGAAATTATTCTGGCCCAAATTTCACCACCCTTTTGACCCGATAGCGAACACAATGCTCTTCCCCTGTTTTGACACAACACCGCCAACGACCCCACTACTGGTCGCACCACCACCAGCCAGTGCCGCTGTCGCTTAGCCTAGCCTCCTTCCCCTCACCTATCTCATCCCTTCCCTCCTTCCCCTTCTTCCTCCTTACTCTGTTCGCTGCCGCATGCCGTTCCTAGTCGCTGCTGGCAGTTCGTCATTGTCTCTGCTCTCGGTCTCCCTTCCCCGACCAAGCCATCGCCCATCATCCCCTTCCATTCCTTCTTCCCTACTTCATCCTCCTACCCTTGTTCATTGCAGCTCTCCTTGCCATTTTTGGTCACCGCCATCTGCGGCTGCCCTGCCTCGCCACCGCCAACCAACTTCCTCCCCGTCAACCTCTCCCTCCCCTCCCTTTCCCTTCCCTTTTCCCTGCCTCGCTCGCCCTTCCTACCTCTACTTTGGCCGCTGCCACCAGTGACAATTCACCACCACCGTTGGCCAATTTCCGGCCAACCACCCCAACCAGATGACACCTAGCCCTAGTCCTTTCCTCGCCAGCCAATTTTCGGTCATGGCCGCCATCCTTGGCAATGTCTGTCGTCACCACCGTCATTGACTATTTTGTGTCAAATAAATGCTAGAAGCTTATGGTTTCTTAAGTTTTAGATTTTTTAACTTATTTTAATTATTATGTATATTATTCATAATTTTAAATTTTTTTATATTTTTGTTAATATGTTAATTTTGAAATCTTTGATAATTCTCTGTGGATTAATAAATTTATCATGTAATTAAGAATTAATGATAATTCAAATTAATTGATTATAAAATTAATTATGATATAAATGATGTTAAAAATTGTGATAATTGTGTATTAGTGTTATAATTGTATCAGTTAATTACTTGTGATTAGGATGTCAATTCATAATAAAAAGTAGATGTGGAATATCATAATTAAGATTAGTAATTAAGGTTAAAATATCATAAGTAGAATTATTGAGCTAATTAATCATCATTAGGAAATCTAATTTAATGAGGATTGACATAAAGTGGTGATAAGTTAAGGAATTGTGATGTAGTCACCTAGTTAAAAGTAATGCCCGAAAGATTTTTAAATTGTTAATTGTTAATTTAATTCATTTGTTGATTGTTTGATATTTATATTAGTAATTATAGTATTCATAATTTTGTAATAATTTTCATGCATCTATTTTATTCATATATTATATAGCTAGCTGGGGGTTAGCATTTAGTTTGATTGTGTAGGTACGGAGTAGAAGTTAACCGCCAAGGCGCGTGACCTCACTTGAAGCTTTTACCAAAACTATTTAGGACTGGCCACTAGTTTATTGCTTATTTTATTGTGATTTATTTTACTAATTACAGGACGGGTTAAGTGGTGTTTTGTTGGATCCCACTTAACTCAGACTATTTAACTGGTAGTTTTTTGGATTAATAACCCTCAAGGATGAGATCCTTTTAGTTTGATTTTAAAAACAAAATCCATCTCAAGTTGCTTTCATGCCTATAATATTAAATCTCATCCTAGGCCTATATATAATTTTATTAAGTTTTCAGTGAGACAAGAGATGGTAAAATCGGTTTGCACATACCATGAACGGGTACACGTGTCAATCACAGCGGGCTCTAGATTAATAAGATGATTGTTCTATTCCCAAGGGATACTGACAACTTTGTGTTTTGAGTTTCCTCACATTCGGAGAATCGTGGAAGTTTACGAGCATTGTTTAGTGCAACGCACGTCTGAACATGTGGTCAAATGGTACTGGAGGTGACTGTATGAGCATACTTGGTCTTTATGCTCAGGGTCGGGAGATATATGGAGGAAAAGAGAGAACTTAGGATATACGGGTAGTCCCAAGGGAAAAAAATGAAAAAATGTCGAGAGAGGCATCAACAAACCAGTTAGTTTAGGATGCTATTTGGGTCTGTAGCCTAATGGCTCCCAGTAGATGCCCTTATGAGAGTTCAGTAAAAGATATATATGTTTTTCTTTAAAATAAGAGTCAGCTCTCATTTGTTAGTTTGTTATAATTATTTCTAGACCAGTAACACTTATTATTGATAATTTATATTATATATATATTGGTGATGATTAAGAGTCCGATATGTCAGCCTCGACGGATAAGCAGTGACTATTAGTACACACATACAAACCTGACATGTTATGCTTGGATTGCTGTATTTTGCTTCTAATGTATCGATTTATAATGTGATGTTAACTGTGGAAATGATTGAAAAATGTTGGAATGATATAACAGATGTGTTAGATAAAATCAACAAATGGATCAAGACCTACTTTATGAAAGTTATTCTGTAAATATGATAACTGTAAAAATTATGACGAATAGATGGGTCAAGACCCAATGGATGTATAAAGTTTTGTTGATAAACTTTAGTATGCTCTGAAATGGAAGTTTTCTGCTTTATTGTGATGTAACCTTCAACGATATTTATCTACCTATATTAGTTTTGAGGAAAGTTAAATATTATTTTATTTTTGAAACGAGGTGGTTAAGTGATGAATTTGATTTTGACCGGGGCCAAGCAATGATATTAAAAATTCGAGGTAGGCAATGAGTGATATATGCCGTGAAAGAAAAAAAAAAACAAGAAGTCGTTTTTTGGCATTTTTTTTACCTTTTATGATAAAAAGAAATCCAAACAAAAAATAAAAATAATGAAACCTACCATACGCTGGCCTCCGCCATCCCCCTCTTCCCCACTCTCCATCGGGCATCAGTCTACTCTTCACCACCACCAACTCTGTCTCTCTGTAAATTTATACTCGATATATTTGGCCGCCGCCGCCCCTACCCTCCCCCTCTCCCCCACCAAATCAGTCCCATCTTTTGTCAACAATGTGATTCGTGTTCTAATCTTCCTTGTTTCAGAAAGTCTGGTATTCAGGAATTGTTGTCATGGGTAAAGCTTCTAGAGATAAGAGGGTTATCTGCATTTTGCCCTCCTCCAATAAAATTTACGGCATCTTCCATTTCTATCTGGCTGGTTTTATAGCTTTTCTAATTAATTAATTAATTATTTTTTCTTTCGTGATCAAATTTGAAGGATATATACTACCGGAAGGGGAAGGAAGAAGGTTGGCGTGCTAGGAGTGCCTTCAAGCTACTTCAAATTGATGAAGAGTTTAATATATTTGAAGGTATCGCATCACATATCCATTTGTTGTCTGTCATTTGTAAATCCCTACTTTTGATTGCTATGTAGGAACTGATTGCTCTGGATTTGAACATACCCAAAGTTATAGTAGTATCTGGTTGAGCAACTGGTGATATGTTATGTGCTCATTTGTGGTGGGCAAGCTTGGTGACAACTGGTCTTAGGAAGAGCCAAAAGGAAGACAAACGCCAGACTGCTTTCCTTTGGTTTTACTATTTCCATTTTTCATTTTCGAAAGGTTCGCTAGATGACAATCTTATTAAAAGATTAACCATCCTTTAACAATTATGATTACTATACGACATCAAAAAATGTCACTACTTTCTGGAAAAGCATTCAGAACCTTCTGCTACTTGACATGCTTTTAAGCTGAAATATCATTTCCTCGATCTCACAAGATGATGGGACAGAATTAGGCCTTCATTGCAGAAGAAGATCTTCCATCTTGTCTCTCATTTGAGGTTTTTGCAAAGGGAGGATGCGTTTGTTTCGATAATCTTATTCGTAGAATACTGTTGATTGATTTGCTATTCTAGTTTGAATTTAGCAAGTATCATTGTATCCAAGGGCACATTATTTTGATCAAGTCAAAATATGTTTGAAAAATCAGGTGAGATGGAGGGTGTTTGTCCTGTCTGGGTTGTTAAAATATATGACCATATTATCAGCAGCCTCTGTTTTATGCCTCACAAGTGCCAGATGTTTATGTTGCCATAACTGATAGGCTTCACGATTTCCACAGAGGTTTTTACAATTGGATTTGACCTTTGATAGTATTTACACGATTCCAAGATTAATTTATGATATATTTTTTTTGCAATAATGTTTTGTAATTTAATAAAAGAAGCTGGAATTTGAAATTTAGTGTATTTGTCTGTGTCATACTTACGAAAAAAATGCCATTCATATTCAGGGGTGAAACGTGCTGTTGATCTTTGTGCAGCTCCTGGCAGTTGGAGTCAGGTAGTTTTTGTCACCTGCTCTTTCTCTCCTTCTGAGATCCTGTTTCTTTTGTCTTTTCCATTTATAAGTTGATGAAGGCTGTAGTCATGATTAAATGGTGACAGTTGTTTGAGGCAACTACTTGCAGGTGCTTAGCCAAATGATATACTTGCCAGCTAAAGCATCCCAATCTTCAAGGTATATCTTTTAGTTGCTTATTCCTTTCCGTGTTTGTTTGAAATGGTTGTACAATTTAGTGATGCTTTGACTCTGGTCAAAGCCTAATTATGTTCTCTTTTCATGTTATTTTCAGTGATGGAAGGCTTCCCCTAATCGTAGCAATTGATTTGCAGCCTATGGCTCCAATAGATGGTGGCAGTTGTTTGAGGCAACTACTTGCAGGTGCTTAGCCAAATGATATACTTGCCAACTAAAGCATCCCAATCTTCAAGGTATATCTTTTAGTTGCTTATTCCTTTCCGTGTTTGTTTGAAATGGTTGTACAATTTAGTGATGCTTTGACTCTGGTCAAAGTATAATTATGTTCTCTTTTCATGTTATTTTCAGTGATGGAAGGCTTCCCCTTATCGTAAGAATTGATTTGCAGCCTATGGCTCCAATAGGTGGTGTTATACAATACAAGGAGACATAACCAATGCCCGGACGGCAGAAGTGGTAAAATTTTAGCAGTTTCTATCTTTACCCTCTAATGTTAGGTGTTAAATCATCATTGAGTTATTGGTTTTTCTCTACATGTTAGTCATAGCCTTTGTGTATCCTTGCATCTTTATCACTCAGGATTTTTTTTTTAAATTATTTGAAAACATCTTATTAACGAAAAAAGGAACCAATAAAGTCCTACATTAATATCATATGAATGTCGATGTAGGTTACAAACATTTTGATGGGAGAAAAGCCGATTTAGTTGTTTGTAATGGAGTGCCAGATGGTGAGCTTTGTGGTTTGCTACTTAAGTTTCCAACTACGGAATTATTATAAACCTTGCTTATTATTTTATTGTTGCTGCAGTAACTGGGCTCCACGGCTCCATGATATGGATGAATTTGTTCAGTCACAGCTAATACTTGCAGTGAGTCAAGGCATGGGCTCTTACATTTTACGATGCAAAAGATTTTTAATTGCTTGCACCAAATATCTTTATGTATTTTTTTTTGTGTGTTTTTTCTTTATGTCTTATCATTTGAAATTTTCTTGTACTACGTAGCTTCTACAAATTGGTAAGGAAGATTAGATATGTGAAGTATGTTATTGCAGGCTCTAAATATTGTCACACATGTGCTGAAAAAGGGTGGAAAACTTATTGCAAAAAAATTTAGGGGTAAAAACACAAGTTTGTTGTACTGTAAAGTAAGCATCTCTTTTGCTTTCTCCTCGTACAAGCACTGTGTAGGATCAGCCTAGTTACTCAAGTAAAAGCTTTCTATACAATTTTTTTGGGTCTCTACACTGGGACATGTATGATAGATAAAGTCATATTGAGGGCTGAGGCATACCTTGAACTGTCTGTTAAATTGAACTTCATGTGGAGGTGCATATTCAAGGGGTTGTCATGGAATGATTACTCTCAGATCAGTCAAAAAATTGAATGGAAAAAGGAATTTGATGAAAATGAAGAAAAGCAAGATGAGAAAAAAATTAAAGTAGAATAGTAGATGGGTAGCATAACACCTATATTTTTATGTCATTCATCAATGATGAGAAAAATAAATATTTTAGAGCCTACCCTGGAAACTCTAAATCCAATGGAGTTTAATCCCTCATCATTGTCATTTTGTTCATCACCTACACCTTATTGTAGCTAGGCACGGTGACATGCGTAAGTTTTTGTATATTTGAAGATATGTGTGAGGAATGTTATATACATAAATGAAAATGTTTGTGGGTGACAATTATTTTTACTATAGTGTATGTGCTTAGTTTGAATGTCTTGGCTGATTGTTTCCTTTCTGAATTAATATATTGCAGCTTAAACTATTTTTTCCTGTAGTTACCTTTGCAAAGCCCAAAAGTAGCCGGAACTCGAGCATAGGTGAGAATATCTTGTAGAAGTTTTGTTCTTGTTGGCTATGTGTGTGTGTGTGTTTTATTTTTTAATGTCTTGCTTTTATATAAGTAATGGTGCTGAGACGTGGAGGAAGGGGTATGTGGAAAATATTAAATGTGAGCTGCATAGAAGGCATTAGTTCTGCAATCTTGGTTTCGTCATTTTATATTTAAGTTTTCTTAGATTGTGTTCGTCTTCTCATTAGCATCTGAAGTTACAATCCTACTTTCAGATCTTTAGCCACATGAGCTTTGACTGTGTTAAGATGCAAGTCATGAATAGGGGGATCTTTTTTCCAATCTCCCTGCCATTTTTAAGATAAGCATAGATTTCTTAGTAGAGGTAATGCACACTTCTTTTTTGACATGACAACAGCTTAATTTTTGTTATACAAAATTCTTTTCACATAAGCAGTGCATTTTGAAACGGTTGCGCAAGCCAAACGTTTGACTGTTTCTGTCTTAGCCTAAGTTTCTAAGTAATTGTTCTTAAGACTAAAAACATGATATCTGCGCTTTCATTTGTCCTGTTTTTGTTGATTATAACAATTGTTGTCTAGAGAGGATCAACATTGGATATTAAATTTCTCCTTTTTAGTAATATTTCGGTCCTAGTTCTTTTGTGAGGAGTGCCGACTACTTCATTTGTTATGACTAATATGAAGCCAATTGAGCCTATTCTTGCAATGGTGCAACATGCTTCCATCATTCTCAAGGCCTTGATTTTTTTTAGAATTATGTTGGAGTTGTCCAGTTAGTAAAAAACGGAGTTCAATTGTCAATTCTTAGTGCTTAGTAGTTTTTTTTTTTTTTGCTAGTTAAAATCTTATTTGTTTCACCTCCTGAAAACTTTGGTGCAACTGATTTGCACAAGCTTCTGGAAAAAGTTGGCACTCCTTTTGGAAGTAGTAGACAGACAAGTACATGCAACCTTTTCTCTAATAATTATAATTGCTAGTTCTTACCATTATCCTGTTTTCTGTTATGGTCGAATTTTTTGTCAATTATCAATGGATTAAGCTTGGTTTCTATAATATTTATGTGTTAAAAGTCACTATTAATGGAAGAAACTACCTTTATTGTGTGCCCTGTTGACAGAATTAGATCTCCTCTTGGAACTATTATACCTATTTTGTTTGGGGTTAGAGTCAATGGAGGGGATCAGACTGTTATCAAGAAGTTAGATGAGTTTGAGTGGCCAATCTTGTTTAGTAAGTGATATTTTAGAGAAATTTCATTCATTCTGTCGTGTTGTTCTTTTATTCAAGAATCAATTAGATGGAAAGTTCATCTACCTTGTTAGAAATCCCAGTAGAGACGAGGCAAAATGCACTTGTAGGAGCCTTCCGCTCCTTCTAATACAAATTTTTTTGTTCAAATACCATGCAATTTTATCAATAATGACAAATGCACCTTGGAAAGGAGAGAAATGCGAGGCTTTCTTGTGTGATTCAGTTGATATATCAACTGCTTTGCTGCAAGATGGTATTGTGACAATCTAATGTCGTCAGTACCATTTTTCCTGTAATAAGAAGCATGAAATAATGGTATGAATTACAATAGCATAGTTGAAAGATCTGATTACATTTTGAGTTGGAATCAAGAGGTACTATTAGTTTCTTCATTGTCTGAATAGAGTAATTATATCCTTCTTTCAAGTATTTAAGGATTGGTATTTTTATCCCCACTTTTGAAAGTTGAACATCCCATTCAAAACTTTACCACCTTGGCCTTCCATGATTTTGTGTCACTGTTCTATACGCAAGCAATCAATTCATGACTCCGATCCCTGCCACCGGACCCATCCTTCGAAGGGGTGTGGTATAAATTATGCTGATGATGGTGATAAATGATGTTGTATATATCATTTTGGTGAAACTTAGGATGATATGATTTTTTTCCTATTCGCTATAGGGTAAAGATTTAGAGAGCGTGTATTAGTTGGTGCACAATTTACTTGTTTTTGGAGATATTAAATAAAAATTTTATAATGGTTAAGTTCAAGATAGAAATTATTTATAAATTAAGTTGTCAAAGAATGCTAGGGCATAAATGACAATTCATGCCCTCTTGTTAAACCCTTTTTCAGGCTTTTTGGGGAATCAACAGTAAATGACTTGGATTGTTTTTTGTCTTTTGTTTCTAAAAATTGAGTGTGGACCGATAGGCTTACCTTAATTAATTACTTCTCGATCACAAACTTTTGCATGATCAAATTTTCTCTCTGCAGATTGTAGTAGTGGATGGTTAGAGGGAGCCAACGAAGTTTACATGCCATTTTTGGCTTGCGGGGATCTTTGTGGCTATCATTCAGATCGTTTGTATCTGCTCTCAGCTGCTGTGGAGGGTACATCTTACCAGAGCTTGGAACCTGTGCACCCTCCCATTGCACCACCTTACAAGACAGCATTGGAGCTGAAGAAAGCATCCAGCCATGGCGTGAGAGAGCAGTTTGATAAGCTAACAATCCACTGATGTTTTATATGTTCTTTTCTTGTCTTGCACTGGCAAGATTTTGAAAGACTTTTCTTAAGCCTGATTTATACTCTGTGACATGACGGTGAATAACAGGCAATAGGTGGCTTGATTTATGAAGCAAAGTTTTTAGAAGCTTCAGATGCGCATTCATACTTACCAATTTGAAGTGTGCTTAAAGCTTGATTTAATACTCGAGCAAATGTTTTGGAGGGAAAGACTGGAACTTCCATGCGTAGCCTTCACTGCCCCTCAATTTAAATGCTGTGTGGTTTGTTAATCATGCTTTAATAAGTAATCGTCTGGCATTGTTTTCTAGTGCATCTGTTGGCATCTTTGGAGTTGGTGTTGCGGAGAACGCTTGCATCACAAAAGATTACACATCCGGCTGTTATCGCTGCAACCGTGCCGATTCTTTTATCGAAAAAGATGAGACATAATGTGACATTATGTGCCTATAAAGAAAATTATGCTATTGGGGATTTAGCTGCAGTGCCAACAGATAAAAAGAGTGGAAGGTTTTGAAGGATGCTTTTTAAGAATTGAGAACAAAGTATGAGTGTATTGCAATGAGATTCGACAGGAAGTAATGTGCCACTTCTAGAATGGAGGTCAGCCGGAATGGTTTCAAGAGAGATCTCCGCTGCTAATTGCAACGTTAGTAGAGAACACTAAACCCTGTTGTTTCTCTCTTTTTCTGGTCAGGCGGGTCATGGTTAACCCCGTTGTTTTTACACTCCAGTTCTCGGATCTTCTTTCTTTTCCTTTTACTTTGCTCACGACATAGAAAAATAATATGCTCATGCAACCTGTAGAAGGTAAATTTGTGGTATTGGGCTTGTCTATGCAGTTATAAATGGCATAAAAGATGAGTAGATTTCTGAAGGCCATCGATCCGTGGCGCAATGGAAGCGCTTCTGACTCCAGATCAGAACGTTGAATAAATTTTGGAAACGCCTTAACATTAGACGCCCAGGGAACGCGTGAATAAAAGATTGACACGTCCCAAATTTGATGTCTTTGTTTTCCAGCCTGGCACAACAGCAAATGACGGGAAATAGGCTCTTCAAACGGACGTTCTTCAACGGCCGTAAGAACGGGTTTCCACCACCATTTAATTAAAGACGATCATGACAACTTAGGGAATTGGCATGGCGTCTCCAAAAATTTATTCTAGACCTGTCTCTCTTTTCGAACTGCTCGGTGGGAGTGGAGTTGAGGCGTTAGTTGGGGGTGGTGGAGGACCCTGGGCTGCTGCTACCTTGGCTTCGAGAGTGGGAAGTGGCCTCCTGCAACAGGTACTTGCCCATTGCTGCTGCTTGTGTTTGTAGTTTGTTTATCTCGACTAGTTAGTGAGCGAGCGTGGGAAATGAAAGAGAAGAAAGAATAAGATTGGGTGGGGTAGCCATGGCGGTCATGCAATGAATGTTGAGGGTGGTGTTGCTGGCGTCGATTGGTTGCGGGTGGGGATGGGTCTAGATCGATCTATACTACCCAGATGGTGTGCGCAGTTGGATGGTAGGTATGAAAAAAGATGCTTACTTTGTTGCAATTTTTGCTGCAAGTTTTGTTCTTGCTTGATCGATTGTTTTGGAGATTCGATGTGCTGCGATGACTGTTTACAAGGTTGCTTCCATAGCCGAAAAGAGTGGTGTGATGGTGATTGCGGACAATGGGATCTCAAACTTTGGATATATTATGAATGCTTTGGCGCTTGGAGTGTCGATAGTCATGATAGGAGCTTCCTTGCTGGAGTAAATAAATCCAAGTTGGAGTTGTTTTTTTTTGTCATCCACTGTATGGTATGGAATCGATGGCTGGCTTAATATATCCTGATCTATAATTTTAAATATTGTATGGTTTCGACCAAATTTACCCAACATTGATGGTGCACTCTCTTGTGTCTCGAAAATTTATGATGAATGTTAATTGTTCATTCTTAATCTAAATTTTTTCCAATTAACTTTGTCAAATTCACGTCAAACATTCAAATATAGGATATCTATGTCCACAACAGAAAATTAGTTGTAATATCATCTACCTTCCAAGTATAAGAAATGATACATAGACAAGTATAATATAAAATAATATATAGACAAGTATGATATATAGTAATGAATAACTACAATAACTCTCTAGTAAAATAAGAATGTATATTTTGCTAAGGACCACAAGATGGTATTAGAGCATGGACCGTATTTTTAAACCTACAATACTAGACTCTAGCTGATCAACTTCTATCTAACAAACTTTACAATAATAACCTGTTTCTATACAAACAGTCCATGTAAAAGTAAAACTAGACCACGAGAAAGATGATGAATAACATGAAGAGCAATGGCCACAACATTAATCAAATTGACTAATTAATACTTACACGGCTACTACTCAAGCACAACATTCTTTTACATTTATGTTGCCACAAAAACTGCCAGTCCTAGACCTCCCAACTGCCGGGAGTTAAATCTTGTAAAAAAGACCCACATGCGAATGAAAGGATAGAAACCCCTCCAACCATAAACACAAGACTCAACATTCATTGCATGACGCCATGGCTACCCCTTCCATTGTCCGCAATCACCATCACACCACTCTTTTCGGCTATGGAAGCAACCTTGTAAACAGTCATCGCAGCACATCGAATCTCCAAAACAATCGATCAAGCAAGAACAAAACTTGCAGCAAAAATTGCAACAAAGTAAGCATCTTTTTTCATACCTACCATCCAACTGCGCACACCATCTGGGTAGTATAGATCGATCTAGACCCATCCCCACCCGCAACCAATCGACGCCAGCAACACCACCCTCAACATTCATTGCATGACCGCCATGGCTACCCCACCCAATCTTATTCTTTCTTCTCTTTCATTTCCCACGCTCGCTCACTAACTAGTCGAGATAAACAAACTACAAACACAAGCAGCAGCAATGGGCAAGTACCTGTTGCAGGAGGCCACTTCCCACTCTCGAAGCCAAGGTAGCAGCAGCCCAGGGTCCTCCACCACCCCCAACTAACGCCTCAACTCCACTCCCACCGAGCAGTTCGAAAAGAGAGACAGGTCTAGAATAAATTTTGGAGACGCCATGCCAATTCCCTAAGTTGTCATGATCGTCTTTAATTAAATGGTGGTGGAAACCTGTTCTTACGGCCGTTGAAGAACGTCCGTTTGAGGAGCCTATTTCCCGTCATTTGCTGTTGTGCCAGGCTGGAAAACAAAGACATCAAATTTGGGACGTGTCAATCTTTTATTCACGCGTTCCCTGGGCGTCTAATGTTGAGGCGTTTCCAAAATTTATTCCAGAACGTTGCGTGTTCAATTAACGTCGGGTTCAGAAATGGATCTCTTTTCATTTTGGGTTGAAACAATAAATGCTGATTTCATATACTTGCTTCCTTATCAACCACACAAAATTTAACGAAGTTGCGGGAAGCAAAGATTCTCTGGCTTCCCTTCCGCCACACCTTATACATAGTTATATGCTCCCTCCCTCGGTCTCTCTTATTCCAGTTTGTTTTGCTGTTTTTTTCCCATCGGAGTCACCTGTTCTGTTCATTCACTGGTTCAAATTCTCCTCTCCTAGGCACTCTTACTAGTATGAGCGCCACCATCTCCACCACCTCATGCTCTACCCCTCCCTCCCTGATCTACTCTTCCCAGTTTTCCTTTCACAAGTACTCCTGCAAATCATCATCAAGCGTGGCTCAGCTCCCTGCCGGCCATGTTGATGATGAACCTAGTAGCAGTACTGCCACGTCGGGTGAAGCTGGCCCGGGAAGACTTTTTGACGGCCATGACGAGGAGGTCGGCGGTGGCCTTCGGAGTAGGTGCTCTTCTGGGTTTTCCAAGTGACGCCTTGGCCGTGAAGCAGGGTCTGCTAGCTGGTAGAATTCCGGGGTTATCCGAACCAGATGATAAAGGTTGAGTTCTTAGTACGTTTTCCATCTACTATATATATATACACATATAGCTTCTCACTTACTTTGTTGATTCAATTACATACACAAGTATTGTCAAGAAACATAATTGATAAGGTTTTGAAACTGATCAGACAGGTTGGAGAACATACCGAAGGCCAGATGACAAATCTGGAGGTCATGGTGTGGGTTGGAGTCCAATCATACCATACACATTTACTGTCCCAGAAGGGTGGGAAGAGGTAGCTGCTTCCTATTGTTTGCAGCTACTTGGCCTTATTGATATTCTTCATCTATGGTACGGAAGTACCGCTGATGATATATGTGATGGTCTATTACTTCATGCTTCGTTTTAGGTTCCCGTGTCAATTGCTGATCTTGGTGGGACTGAAATCGACTTGAGATTCGCAAGTTCTAAGGAAGGGAAGCTATTTGTCATTGTAGCTCCAGTCCTTCGATTTGCAGGTAACTGTATTTCCCAGCAGACATGTTATTTCTTTCATTTTGTATCAATTTGTATGTTTAAGATGTTTAATAAGATTTCAAACTACTGAAATCGACTTGAGATTCGCAAGTTCTAAGGAAGGGAAGCTATTTGTCATTGTAGCTCCTGTCCTTCGATTTGCAGGTAACTGTATTTTCCAGCAGACATGTTATTTCTTTCATTTTGTATCAATTTCTATGTTCAAGATGTTTAATAAGATCTCATATTACACTCGTTGCCATTTTCGTTTACGTTGTCTGGCTGGTTTCGCAAGGCTTGCCATTGCATTCACATTTTTGGAAATTATGAAACTCTAGTGATGAGGTTGTGGTTCATGCTTTTATTTATAACTCTCTGGTTTCTACATGATTTATGAACTTGTGTTCATCATTCATTGTGACCACCAAACTAGAATATGTTGGGAAACAGATCTTGCAGGTAATGTCAGAATAGACGACGTTGGTCCTCCTGATAAAGTGATAAATGCATTTGGCCCGGAGGTACTCGGGGAAAATGTAGAAGGTAAAGTTTTAAGGATGGAAGTAGCAGAACTCTCTGGAAGAAAATACTACCAATACGAGCTAGAGCCACCCCATGCACTTATAACGGCTACTGCTGCTGGAAATCGCCTCTATTTGTTCAGTGTAACAGCAAGTGGTAAAGTTGTTCTTCGTTAATTTTCATGTATTGTATGCGAGGTTTCAAATTCTTGATTTAAATGTTTGCTGTTCATGGCAATTTTATACATCCTCTGCAGGTCTGCAATGGAAGAGGCATTATAAGGATCTAAAACAAATTGCTGAATCTTTTCGGGTCGTCTAAGTTTGCAAGATTTAATCCTGGACATTAGACAGATAGAGGTGGTTTAATTGGAAAATTGATCCGTCTGTTAGATTTTGGGTCCTGTGTTGGGAATATTAATGTCGTTTTTAACTACTTCTTTTGTGAAAAATGAACGAAGAGGACAGATTCAATATCTTGAACTGGCCCAGATTGATGGTTGTTTTTATCTGTATCTCTAGTTAAACTTGCTAAGGCAACCCTTAAAATATTAAAACGTTTAAAAGTTGGAAAAATATGTTTAATAATATGCTCTTCAAAAATTTGGGCTTTGATCTCATTCCAAATGGCTGTTTTCTGTAGATGACTTAATTAAATAGCTTACATTTACTAATGTGCGACCATCTCCACATGTGATCCCCTGTCAAGGAAGTATAACTATTTGCCAAACCTTAAATTTGTCCATGAAATTAAAATTATACCAATTTTACCATGTATATATCGTGCACTAGGGACGTGAGCAGCCAGCATGGCAGGTCCGTCTTCTAAAGAAGGTAGGTGAGTGTAGCAGAACTTGTCCAAAAGGCATTGCAGGTTCAAGCTGGTTAATAAAATTTCACTCTACCATGTTAATACATGGTTTAACGGTTTTGGGTTAATTTAGAGTTATAATTTTTCACCCTAATACCTATCTCGTTTTACGTATTCCGCTCTTGGGAACAACTATTACACAGCAAAGTATCGTTATTCATAGCGGTACATCGAAGGCTTCCCTTTGTGAACACAAGCATGCCGATGCTTCACACCATGCTCAACTGCCTAGTGTTGCTAGTGTCGACTGTCGATACCATCGATCAGATCACAACAACATGCACAACTCGCCAATATTGTAGTATGTCACGTTACAATAACCGATCACCCAACCTCGGCACAAACCAGACCCTGGAATCACAAGTCTAGCCCCTTGGTCCCAAAGTCGGTGTTCACACCACACACAATTACAGGAATCCTCCCAACTTTTATTTCAACAAATGAACAAAGAAAATTACAAGCAGTCTCTCACCAGACCACTTGCAAGTCGTGGACATGCAACCACACGACCTTGCCCCTCAACTCTCTCAAGAAGTTGTGAGAACAATGAGCTTCTTTACTCAAACTAGTCCTCACACACAACCCCCAAGTCGATCCCCCTAGATCAACCTATTTTACATGCAATTCTTTAGTCTAGAAAGCAAGTAGGTTGTAACACGACAAAGACGTGTCCTGATCCTCTCGTTGACGACCACCTTGCAATCATCCAACTTATGGTCCCAATCTGAACTCCACAATTGGTTGCAGCAACCCCAAGTTGTCTCCTTGTACGATCCAGGCTAATCTCCTCCACAAAGACTATACACGATCTTCTCCCGTCATCTTCTCTCCTCTTATATTTCACATAAAGGTCGTCCCTTTATTAAAAAAATGTCCCCATGTTCTATCACATTTAGATACTTGTATTATCTGAATAACCAACTCCTGAAGATCTCCAGAATATATCACACAATCTAGGCTTGACCATGTATATCTACACGTTAGCCCTTTATCTCCAAAGATTGCGCATATATTCCCTTCAAGTGAGTCGTCACCAATTAACTCTCATTGGTTCATGGAAAACCATGATCTTCTCCAAGATCTCATCCATGTCTATCGGCAATTCCTGGAACAACCAACTCCATAGATGCATGTCGGCTGTATGGTCGAACCCTACTAGTTCGACCCTCAGCCCACTCCCGGTCAACCTCAACCACTAATGCCCAACCTTGTGTGCACACCACATACCGCACCATGATGCACCACTGCGTTGCCTAGTAACCCCAACACTCCTTTTGGGATACCGCTACATTGATCGGTAGCGCCCATGCAGCACGCCCATGCGCTACCGCTATTGGGATCAATAGTGCTTATGAACCATGCACGCGCACTGCTCACTGCTTTGCTCGCTACCTAGCTCGGCACTGCAGCATGCATGTACCGCTCCAATCCTTGGCACTGCTTGCTACTAAATAATGACCCAATTCTCGACACACTTGATCATGGCATCAGCAGGCTTGGCACTTCAACCTCGCATTGCCGCTGCTTGTCGCGCACATGCTATGCTCATGCTCGGCACCCGGCATTGGTACACTCGGTCACTGCTCGTAACCTTACTCCACCAATGCTCGTAACCTCGCTCCGCCAATGCTCAACCCCTGCTAGTCAAGCTGCTACACCGAACCCATCCTGAGGTTTCCTTGGCACCATGCAGCGATATGATCAGCACTCCTTATTGCCTGTAACTATAACACAGTACTTGGTAAGTTATTTCATCACTCAAATAGTACCCACTACCCGTCTTAAATACGGGATGACTAGGGACTACCACCAAACCCTATCACTAGTAGGCACCCCACAGTTACACCCGTAAGAGCTACCATCACGGTTAGCAAACCAATGTTGTGCCTGTTTTATTAATCCAAGAAACCTCCTCAAAAGTGGATTTGGTACGGTTCACTAATATATTTTGCGAATTTGGATCCACGAAGAACAAGAAAACATGTAGAGGGAAGCAGGCGAGGATCGAGAAAGCTCCCTGTGCAATTTCCCGTCAACATATCGACTCTCGTTTCTATTCCTTTCCACCTATTTTTTTATCGTACGAATTCATCTTAACTACCAACCTGGAAGATAAGCACAAACAACGAAGAAGCCAAATTATCACCTAAAGGTATGCCCGTCATAAGCATCAACTTTTGTGGGTACTTCTTGTAATCGATCGAATTGAAACAAAGCTCACTTTGAAGAAAAATAAAATCACGAAGGGTAAAAATGAGGTTTTCACGATTGAGGATTAATTCAAGTATGCATGGCAGAATCTATGCCAAAAAAAAATGTATCCTAACTAGTTTTTGCATGAAGATCAGATTTTTATTTCTACATATTCTTGGATCATAGATTCTAGTTTTGCATGCTGAAACACTTTTAATAGTGGGTGCTATCAAATTCTTCATCATTGAACAAGGTTCATCTTGTAGATTCCAATTGCCAATCTATATATAAGTACATCAACTCACAACTACTTCAACATATCTGAAAACAAACCAAGAAACGCATATTTATATCAAATCTTCAATATTTTTCTGAGGAAATTCGTATATCAAGTGCTCTGCAAATCGGGAAGAAGACGACGACAATAAAACGGGAAGAAGCACAATCCGCAAGGCCCTTGGAGTGGTGAAGGACCAAACAAGCATAAGCCTAGCAAAGGTGGCCGCCGGCCGCCACTCCGACGTCGCCATCCTGAGACGCCGGCGGAGGAAAAGCACATCCGGGAGATCCCCTACCTCACCTGCTAATCCCGCGTCCACGTCTCTGCATGAGTCGCCGCCCTCTCCATGCCCGCCCGGACCAGCAACTGGACGGTGGCGCTCAAGGGCCTCGTCCTCGTCTATCGCCTCCTCTCCGAGGGCCACGACTACTACAAGCAAGAGATCTTCCTCGCCACCCGCCGCGCCGCCCGCCTCCTCGATGTGTCCGGTTTCTTTGACAACTCGGTGCCGAACTCGTGGGACTACTCCGCCTTCGTTCGCACCTTCTCTCGCTACCTCGACGAGCGGCTCGAGTTCCGGGTGCACGGCAAGCGGTGCCGCTGGACGAGGTTGATGTGGGGCGTGTACGATGGGGAGGTCGGGTTCATCCCGCCCATACTCATGAAGTCCGACATGATTCTTTTGAGTACTCACCAACTCCTCGAGCGGTTCTTGGCTTGTCGCCCAACGGGTAGGTCGCTTGGCTTAGCTTAGTTTAGCTTAGCTTCTTCAACTCACTGTTTGTTTGTTTGTTTGTTTTTCTTTTCGGGGGTGACATTGTCGAGAAATTGTTATTGGTACAGGGTTGGCGAAGAGTAATCGGATTGTGTTCGGGGCGTTGCGCCCGCGCCCATTGGTGAAGGAGAGCTTCCGGCGGTACTATGACGTTGTGGATTTCATGGGGATTCATGGCATAACGACGTATTTGAATGTGTTGGACATACTTGGTCGGATCTCCAAGCAGTTCGAGGAGCTGCGGTCGTTTTACCGCTGGTGTCGGACCGCCGGTGTGGTCAATTCGATCAAGTACCCGGAGGTGGAGAAGATCATGCAGAAGATGCTCGAAGTGATGAAGGAGCTCATTCGTGACAAGTCTGTCCTCGCTCAGCGTCGAAACGCCAGACTCCGAGAACCTAAAAGAGATCAAACCCACAGACAGCTTCACGTTGTTGAGCAACAAAATTGCCGGCAACAATGCCTTCCTTGTGCTGGAACTCTCTTCAATGTTAATCATCAAAAAGCAGAGGAGAATGAACTGCTGGACAGAGGTAGATTTCCTCCTGTTTTTTCCTTAATTAGGGGTTTTTTAAGTAAAATTTTGTTTGTCTATATTGAAATGTATTTTATTTCTAGTTAAAATTAGTGTCTATATTTTGGTGTTACTTCTCATCCTTACTTATTGAATGATAATTTTATTTGATTAATCTCAATAAGTGGTATGAGAGCGTGGTTACTTGGGTACAAATTTTAGTTGTTGCTATTTTCTTCCCGCTAGGGCAGGTTATGATTTGTTTGAAATAATAAATAAATAAAGTTGTGTATCATCGTGTGTATGAATAAGTTGGATAGGAAAACTATGACTTGTCTGAAATAATAAGTAGATAAAGTTATGTATTATCATGTTTTTGAATTGATATCTTCAAAAGCTATATGAGATAAACTCTAAGAAGTTTATAAAAGGAATACTGCCGGCAACAAGACCCTTTTAATAAAAAGACTATTTTGATAAAGGAAATTAACGAACTTGAGGTATAAAGATGAAAATGTTAGGATTAACCTAACTAAATCCCCATTTCAACACACAATGATGAGATGTTCTAATCAAAATAGACGCACCAAACAAATCTGAGAAGAAAGATCAACCAATTGATAACACAAATTTTACGTGAAAACCCCAAATTTAGGGAAAAACCATGGGGCAAACAGCTAGAGCAAATTCACTATATCACAATGTTCATATAGAAAAGAACCATAGGAGAACAAATTTCTCAATACCAATTTACTATACTTTCTATAAAATTAGTATTAACCACAAAGAGAGAAAATAGAGAATTATAGATTAAGAATTTGGGGAGGTTACCATTGACAAATGCAAGCGAATCTCAATAAAACATTCACCTTTCATCAACCTACACAATTTCCTTTCTCCTCTCTGATCTTTTTTCTCCAAAAACCAAAGAAAAAAAGCATCGGAGGTTGCTTTTATTCCTTTCAACTAACCAAATCTACAAAATCTTCGTTTTTGCCCAAAATAAGGTCATATTTTCATGTATTCATGGAGGAGGGACAACCTAACAAATCTCCCTTCCCGACTCCATGAAATACCTCTAACTGGCATGGGAAGCTTCATCCATGTATGCTCCATTTGTGCAGTAAACATGTTTTCTCCTTTGACACAACTTTAGTTATCATGTTTAAAACATTCCTTTTAATATAAATTTTTTTAGCTCAAGAGATTTACTTTCCAACACATCTATTATTCAGTGATATCTCACATCAATGTTTTGCTCCTTAAATGAAAAATTGAATTCTTATTTAGGGGAATTGCACTCTAACTATCACAGTGTATAATTTATCTCTTCTGTTTAACTACAAATTTCATTCAAAAATCTCTTCATCCATAGCATCTCATTGGAAGCTTCTGTAGTAGTAATAAATTCAGCTTCAATTGTAGATAATGCAATACACTTTTATAACCTAGACGACCAAGAAATAACCTTATTAGCAAAATTAACAACAAACTCAGATGTTGACCTTCTTGTCACCAAGTCATCTGCCATGTCTGCATCGGTGTAGCCAACCAATAAAAGTTTATTACTTTGAAAACATAAACACGTTTTGGATGTACCTCTCAAGTATCTTATTATCCATTTAACTGCTTGCCAATATTTTTTGCTTAGATTTGCTAAATGTCTGCTAACTGTTCTAACTGTATATGATATGTCCGACTTGTACAAACCATATCATGCATCAAACTACCAATCGTAGTAGCATAATGAACCTTTGGCATTTCCTTTATCTCTATTTCACTTAAGTCACTTTTCTTCAACTTAAAGTGACTCCCAAGTGGAACTCTGACTGGCTTTGCATCTTTCATGTTGAATTTTTCAAATATTTTTTCTATGTATTTTTCCCATGACACCCAAAGCTTTCTAGCTCCCCAAGATTTGCTTTGCCAATCCCAAATACTTCATTGCAAAGGATTTATTCAAGTTCTTCTTTAAACTTGCAATCTTGGTTTCATCATGCCCTACAATCAACATGTCATCCACATAAAGCAACAAAATAATAAAGTCACCATCATCAAACCTCTTGATGAGCACACAGTGATCAGAAATAGACTTCTTGTACCCATTATTTTCCATAAATGAATTAAACTTTTTGTACCGCTGTCTAGGAGCTTGCTTTAAACCATACAAACTCTTTTTCAGTCTACATACCCTTTGTTCCTTTCCTCTGACTTCAAAACCCTCTGGTTGCTCCATGTATATAATCTCCTCAAGATCACCATGTAGAAATGTTGTCTTCACATCTAACTATTCAACTTCCAAATTCAAACTTGCAGCCAAAGCCAAAAAAATTCTAATAAAAGACATTTTAACAACAGGAGAAAAAAATTCATCGAAATCAATTCATTTCTTATGTTCGAAGCCCTTCCCTACCAGCCTTGCCTTGTACCTTGGTTGTGTGTTATTTGCTTTATGTTTGATCTTGTAGGCCCATTTGTTCTTTAATACTCTTTTCCCTTTAGGAAGATCTACCAACTCGTAGGTGTGATTTTCATGCAAAAATTTCATTTTATCTTGCATTGCCTTCAACCACTCCTTTTTTACATGAGTTTTGATCTCACTGGAATTTTCTAGTTCTCCACATTTAGTGATTTTCACATATTCTGATGATAGATATCTTGTTGATGGAACTGGTTCACAAGCTGATCTTCTTACATTAGTTGGTTGCCCTTGATCAGAATCTCTTTGTTCCTGTCTAACATCATTAACAAAATCATTAAAAATTTTATCAAACACCACATCCCCACCCTCATCATCACTAGGTGGGAGAATAATTGTATCATCCTAAGTCGCCTCTTCACTTCTAATTGAGGTTGAAGATTCTTTTATCTTTTCCAAGCTTTCTTGAGATTTTATTTGAGGAACTTCTTCCTTGCCAAAGTCTTCAATTGTTTGATCCTCCCTAAAAACTAGATCTCTGCTTTAAATCAATTTTCTATTCTTAGGGTCCAAAAGTGTATCCAAACTTATTATCACCATATCGCAGAAAATACATTCTACGGCTCTAGAATCAAGTTTAGCCCTTTACTCCTTGGGCACAGTGCAAAGGCCTTACAACCAAAGACTCTCAAATGAGAATAACTGACTTTTTGTCACTCCAAACCTTTATGGTATGTCACCGTCCAGGGCATGTGTGGGAGATCTATTGATCAAATAACAAGTTGTGCTCATGACCTCACTCTAAAAGCTTTTAGGTAACTTAGTTAAAGACAACATACTTCTAATCCTCTCAGAGATGGTCTTATTCATTCTTTTAGTCACTCCATTATGTTGAGGAGTACAAAGAACCATCTTCTCATATATAATCTCATGCTTGATACAATATTCATCAAACTCAATAGAATAATATTCACCACCATTATCACTTCTAAGGCATTTTAAAAACTTATCGGTTTCTCTTTCAACAAATACATAAAAATTCTTAAAGATGCCAAAAACATTACTTTTATTTTTCATGTCATAAGCCTACACCTTCTTAAAAATATCATCAATTAAAGTGACAAAGTAAATAGAACTGCCAAGAAATTTTACCTCCGTTGGCACACACACATCAGTGTATACTAACTCAAGAATTTCTGACTTTCCTTATACTTGTACTTGCAAAGGATATCCTACGTTGTTTCCCCATTAAACAATGGTCACAAGGACTAATTTTAATGTCTTTGACCTTGGGAAGGAGATTTAGCTTCTTCAATGTATGCAGTTCCTTCTCTCTCATGTGTCCCAATCGATGGTGCCACAAATCATCAATGGAATTAAGTAAGAAGATATTAACCTTCCTTCGAACTAGATTTGTCTCAGTCTTGTACAAACTACAACACTTCTTCCCTTTAGCAACAACAAGAGAACGTTTCACAAGTTTCCACACTCCTTGTGCAAATTGTGAACCAAATCTATTATCATCAAGCACTCCAGTTGACAACAAACTCATCCTCAAATATAGAATATATCTGACATTTTAAAGCACTAATTTGTAACTCGTATTTGTTACTATATGTACATCTTCAAGTCCCAAAATTTTGGTTGTATCACTATTTCTCATCTTCACTATACCCAAATCCAAAGGTTCATAGGTAGTAAAGAAATTTCTGCTTGGAAGTGCATGAAATGATGCTTCCGAGTTAACTACCCAACTAGCATCATAATCAACCGTCAAATAATCATTCCCACAGTCAAAAAGAATCACCATGTCATCATGTACAATATTAGTATTCATTTCTCCATGATCTTTGTTGTCCTTATTTTTTAAGTTTTTCTTAGGCTTCTAACAATCCTTCTTGAAATGACCTATTTTGTCACAATATTAACACTTTAAGTTCTTCCTAGATTTAGACCTTCCTCGACTTTTGTCCCTTCTGTCTATGTCTCTATTTCTTGATTTACCTTTTGCCTCTTCTGACACTAATGCACGAGACCCTGAAATTGGCAGAGATTTTCTTCTTACTTCTTCATTCAGTAAACTTACTTCTTCATTCAGTAAACTGCTTGTTACCATGTACATTGTGAGTTTTCCATCTGGCTCAACATTGCTCAAAGAGATCACTAATGTTTCTCAACTCTCTGGCAATGTGTTGAGGGGCAGGACAGCTTGTCATTCCTCATCTAAAGTCATCTTTATCCTAACAAGTTGAATAATAATACTCTTCATCTCATTGAGATGCTGACTTATGTTACATCCATCCTCATACCTCAAATTCACAATTTCCTTATCAAAAGAGGGTCCAATTGCTAGCAGTATTCCTCTCATAAACTTCTTGGAGTTTATCCCTTATAAATTTTGAGGATGTCAATTTAGAAACATGATACACAACTTCATCTACCCATTGTCTCAAAGAGATCATAGCCTAATGATATACAACTTCATCTACTCATTGTCTCAAACAGGTCATAGCCTTCCTATCCAACTCATTATAGCCTTCCTATCGAACTTATTCCAGTTTTTATCTGTCACCTAATGATACACAACCTCATCTACCCATTGTCTTAAATAGGCCATAGCCTTCCTATCCAACTTATTATAGCCTTCCTATCCAACTTATTTCAGTCAACCTCATTTACCCATTGTCTTAAACAGGTCATAGCCTTCCTATCCAACTTATTATAGCCTTCCTATCCAACTTATTTCAATCTTTGTCTGTCACCTGATGATACATAACCTCATCTACCCATTGTCTTAAACAGGCCATAGCCTTCCTATCCAACTTATTATACACAACCTCATCTACCCATTGTCTTAAAACAGACCATAGCCTTCCTATCCAACCTATTCCAATCTTTATCTGTCACTTGAGGTTCATATTCCAGTCTTTCTTTATCTGTCACCTAAGGTTCATATTCCGGTCTTTTATCTGTCACCTCTACAGGTTCATACAAATCCTTGGAATATAGATGATCAATCATCTTCTTTTATCTATCACCTCTACATGTTCATACAAATCCTTAGAATATAGATGATCAATTTCTCGGAATATAGATGATCAATCATCTTCTTTTATCTGTCACCTCTACAGGTTAATACAAATCCTTGGAATATAGATGATCAATCATCTTTCCAAGTTCATACAAATCCTTGGAATATAATTATTAATCATCTTTATAGATGAACAATCATCTTTCCAGGTTAATACAAATCCTTAGAATATAGATTATTAATTATTTTTCCTTATACAAATCCTTGGAATATAGATTATCAATCATCTTTATAGATGATCAGTCATCTTTCTAGGTTCATACAAATCCTTAGAATATATATTATCAATTATCTTTCATTTCTAATAATATCAGTTACTTGGCCCCTTAAGAGATATCATCTTAACATGCCTAGGTTCATACAAATTTCCAAGTTCATAAGAATCCTTCAAATTTCCAGGTTCATACAAATCTTTAGAATATAGATTATCAATCATTGGAATATAGATTATCAATCATTGGAATATAGATTATCAATCATCTTTCCTTTCCAATAGTGTCAGCTACTTGGCTTTATAAAGATATCATCTTAACATGCCTACGTTCATACAAATTTCCATATCATCTTAACATGCCTACGTTCATGCAAATTTTCAGGTTCATACAAATCCTTCGAATATAGATAATCAATTATTTTTTGAGGTTCATACAAATCTTTGAATATAGATAATCAATCATCTTTCCTTTCAGTTACTCGGCTCCTTAAGAGATGATCAATTATTTGTCCAGGTTCATACTAAATCCTTGGAATATAGATAATCAATCATCTTTTCTTTCTAATAGTGCCAGTTACTCGATCCCTTAAGAGATATCATCTTAACATGCTTTTAGGCTTTGGTACCATTGTTGGGCCCAATAGGCCCAAAAAGAACTTACGATTGGTTTCATGAGCTAGCTTAAAAAAAGGTTTTTATATTAACCTATATACAAGTTATCGGTCACCTCCAAACTTGATGTGGGATAAATCCAATAAGAAATGACATAAGTGACTTGAAATAGAGTCTCTCTTAATCCATAATTCAGAGACAATAGTGGAATCAAGAAATAAGGTCTAACAGTGGTATTAGAGCCTGGTTTCTATTTAAGGATATATACAAGCTCTGATCGCATTGAATTAACTCAAGCTACTCCTCCGAGAGTGTGCCTCATATTTCTCGAACATTGTCATATCTTTGACAAAAAGGCATCTTTCTTTGGCTGCTGATCAGCACCTCATTGAGGCAGCCATTGCAGACCCGTGATTCGTCAGCGTTGGACTTGCAGATACCGGGCGATCCCATTCCCTCCCTCCTAATTGATGGCATTGTTGTATATGTACAGAAAATGAGTCAAAAAACATAGGCCGGAGGTCCGGAGATGGTCACTATATAGAAGGATAAAGAAACCAGGCTATATATGTAGGATAAGCACTAAACTAATGTGGTTGAGGTTGCTCCAACAGTTTAGTACAAATGATACAACCTCGGGTTGTTGGAGTATTTGGATGAATGATGGGTAATAGGCCAAAATATATACATGATCGTCACACCAAATAGCCATACAATTTCACTGATTACTTTTCGTGCTTTGGGGGAAAAAATCACTAATTGCTGACGGTCCCTCGGGAAAAATTGAAGTCGTAATTTCGATCAATTCCATTCCCAGATAAATTTATTATTGATCAATACCTGTTTTTAGTCGCTGCAATGTGGATGGTTAATTAGATCGCTTTTGATGGTCAAGAATAATCGATTGATCACTTTTACTATTGATAAATTATCCCTGCAATCAATTCCAAATTATAACGGGCAGTTGGTTCATTCCAAATATGGATGGGTATGGTCAAATATAAGATCCAAATTCAAAAATCCAAAAATTTATATTCGATCCAAATTCAAAAATCTGGACCTAAATCTTATCAAAATACAAAGATTACATCTATTTTATTTATCAAATTCTTATTTGATTCGAATCCAATTCAATTGACAAAAATAATATAAATAATATAGATTTTAATATAAAAATAAATAATAATAATAAATATATTATTTAAAATATTTTTAAATTATAATTTTATGAAATATTGTCTATCTTAATATTTTTAGCTACAATGTATATGTGAAAGGCAAAAATTCCGAATCCAATCCAAAGATGTTTAGAATCGGACACACACGAGCCAGATTCAGATGTCCAAACTCATCCCTAATTCCTAGGTTCAAAAATATTTTAAAACAAAAAACAAGGATAATACATGTTCTAGATTGGAAGAAGCTAGTCATCAATATTCTGATACAATACCATCTTATATTATCAAGATTAATTCGAGGATGAATATATATGTACCCGCAATACATTCAATGAATTCGGGTACGGGCTACCATTCGTGTCGCCCAACAACTTGCTGGTGAGCACCATCAACGGGACCGGCGCGGCCATTGAGACGATATACGTCGTCATCTTCCTCGCCTACGCCTACAAGAAGAAGCGCCTCAAGATAACAGCCATCCTACTCATCGTGTTGGCTGTCTTCGGCGCCGTTGCCGCCTTTTCTCTCCTCGCCTCTTCATGGGAACATGCGTAAGGTGTTTTGCATATTCTCCATTTGCATCTACGCCTCTCCTTTGTCCATCATGGTGAGAGAGCCTTGACTAGTCTAGCTAAATTTTTTGTGGATATAGTTTCCTTTGTTGATGAAAAATTACTGTTTGTGTGTTCGATTGAAGATGATGAGATTCTCGTCTTGATTTCACAATTGAAATGGAATGGATGCAGAGGTTGGTGATTCGAACAAAAAGCGTGGAGTACATGCCATATTTCCTGGCCCTGTTTGTGTTTTTGTGCGGCCCGACCTGGTTCATCTTTGGTCTCCTCGATCACGACCCTTCTGTTGCTGTGAGTATGATTAATTTATTTTTTACATTTCAATGTTTTGGCAAAATATTTACGCTTTGGAGCAAATTAATTTGCTATTTTATTTAAATATATACTCGAAATTCAAACTCCGTTGATCATTCCTTAATAACCCACAATTATGTGAACTAAAATTTTAATATAATTAACAATATAAAAATTCAACATTTTGTTAGTATATATTTCTTTAAAAATTCAACATTTTGTTAATTTGAAAAAAAAACTAACTCTAAATAATTTTAAAAAAATATAAAAATATTTTAAAAATACTATAAAATATAATATACACGATAACATTAAAATAACATATTTTATAATTAATAATTTATCAATTTTAACCGATTTAAGTAAATTAATTATTGTCTGATTTTTAATAAATCGGTCTAATTCAATAACTCCCTCCCGATTATTGATTTGTGCAAGAATGCCTGATTCACGACGAGTCTATTTTAGGCTGTTAACGTCTTCATTTTGCGTGCCCATCCATGGTTGTTAGTATGCCGATCAATCTATGATCGGTGGCACGTCGTTTATGGTGTATACATAAATATTTTGAGCGTACGTATTAATACTTGTTTTGTCATCGATCGTGTTTAAGAAAAAATACATAATACTTCGGTTTGCTTCATTTATGCAGGTTCCCAATGGTTTCGGGTGGCTTGGGTGCATTGCAGCTGATAATGTATGCAATTTACAGGAAGAATAAGGAAGATCAGAAAGAGGAGCATTAGCAAAGGCGGAGTTGCCAAGGACAGTTCGTTGGAGCTTGGCAGCTCCACTTATGATAAGTACAAAGATGACCCAAAGGCTAAACGGCGAGAAGAAGCAAGCCATTATTGTTAGTCCCCAAGCGGCCAATCTGTTTAAGAGCTTCTTTGAGTTTGAGCATTTTATACTCTCCCACTGCCACTTAAATAAGTTGACAGCTTATTAATATTAATTATAATTTGCTGCCTTTATTTGTATCTTCGACCCAACAAATATTAGGCTATTTGGAGCCAATCCTGCGAGAAAGTTGTAAATCAGTTAGCTGTTACGCCTTAATATTATGCAAATATATATAATATATTATGCAAATAAGTGTTCATTGTGGTTAATAAAATTATAAAGGGCAGCGGATCAGTTAGGTAGTTACTCAATTGATTGTTCATCAATCGTCTCATTACAGATGCGATCCAACGTCTACACACGTTAAAAACATAATCATAGAAAATCTCTGCAGGAGCAAGGCAAATAAATATATCAATCAATCACTTCCAACGTCAATGAAGAAATGAATCCTAGCAATGTGTCTGATGGGCCTTAATTATTTAATCATCGTGAACATGGGCTTTCATTATCTGATGGATAAATAAGCCTCTGTGTCCCAACGCATAGCTACATGGGCCTTCGTCCTCGCATTTATCCCGTTTCTAACATTCTAGTATATGCATGTGGTTCATTCTCGGCATACAATTTAGTTTATACATAATAAAATTTCTTCTTAAATTAAATGAGTATAAAATAAAAATAAATGTGCATTTAACTTACAGGAAATGAGAGAATTTAAATCAATATTAATCAAGTTTGACGTAGGAACTAATGAGACGTTAATTAAATATTTAGCAATCCATTTTAGCGAAATGATAATAAAGAACAATCTTAAATTCTAAAGTTAATATTTATATATTAAAATTAATAGTTATATCTTAAAATTTATATACAATATTATATACAAATATTAATGTATTAAAGATTTGATAGTCTTCAATAAGAATACAACATTTAGAAAAAGAAAATAATTTTTTTCCGAGATAAGCTTAACATTAACAATAATATTTTAATAATTCTTAATAATATAAAAAATCTGCACATTTATTTTTTATTAAAATTTATTCAAATAATAATTATTTTCTAAAAAATCAAATAAATAATCTGTATTCTTTAGTTAAAAGGCTAATTGAACAATACATGAATTTAGTATTTCTATGCTGTTAATGCATATTGTTTAATAATTTTTATTTGCGCCATTCTTGTTCAAGGTCCTTAGTTATTATATTATACATATGAGTAAAGTGCAGATAGGGCTACCATTAACTATTTATTATATTATTAATTATAACCAAACCATAAACCAGATTTATTATGAAGTTCTACCATAACCAAATTTTAATCAATTTATATTAGGTTAAATAGTCAAAACTTGGTTAATTTTTCACAATTTACATAACACATCTATCAATAAAAGAAAATATATAAAATATAAATTATAAATTATAATTGTCAAAAATATTTTCTTACACAAAATATATAATATTTTTAATATATAATATTTTTAATATATAAAATAAAAAAACATTATAATTACAACAAAAAAAAACTTCAAGGATTCCAAACATTAAAATAATTTTATGGAAAACATACTTCAAGTAAAAACTATGGGAAAAAATTTATATAAGTTATGTCTCATATATTTTATATAAGTTATATATTTAATTTGGACATTTTTTAGTGGGTTTTACAAAATAATATTTATATATATTAAAATTAGGGTGTATAAGTAAGAGATTGATAAAATTTTATTTTTTGTTAGACATCATTATGCCCAACTTTTGAACTTTTAAAATTAATTTTTATTATGACTACTTTGATATAAGATGAAATGGTAAAAACATTAAATTGTGTAAAAATTTTATAATTATTTGTATTATTAATTATTTTATTTATCTATATAATTTTTGAATTTTAAAACCTAGTAAATTGGTCAAAATAATAAGTGTAACTTATATAAATTATATGAGGTGTAACTCATATATATAGGATTCAAAAAAAATAATTATATTATTCAAAAAATAATTATATATAAAATAATATAATTATTTTCAGTAAATTTGGTTAAATGATTACGATAAGATCATGTATCATAATCATTTGTATTACTAATTGATTTGGTTAAATTAATCGAATTTTTTACTGTTTTCCAAAAGGTAAATAATTCATTCATCAAATTTGTACCATTGAATTTGATACAATAGATAAATCGTAGCGATTTATAAATGAGGCGCACAGGCTTAATAATTCCTTTGTGTACGCTGCTGGCCATGTTCTACTACTTTTGAACATATTAGCATTATAGTTTTCTTTGGTTGGTGAGGTATCAATTATTTACTTGGCTCACAAATATTGGGAAAAAATAAAACCATTGTATCTGCCCCGTTCTAGTTTTTACTAACCACAAACGAAATAGGAAAGAATACTTTTTCCGTCGTTGCTCCATCTTGCTATTTACAAACGGCAAAGCAACGGACGTACATATTTTTATTTACAAAGATATAAAGTTAAAATCTCAAAGTCCGAAGGGGAAAACAAGACTCAAAATTGAAGTTAGAAAAATAGTATTATAACTCCAAAACTATCAGAAAGGAGCAGTAACAACGTCCCTCATATGTTCATGAAGTTGAGGTATCCTCAGATGAGCTCTCACATAATGCCACTCCCCATCATCGGTTGAACCCGTCCTTGCAATCTTTTCCTTCATATTGGTAGTAGTCACAGGCTCCAAACCCTGAAAATTGACCATCCATTAGCCATCAACCAGTTCATCACCTTAAATTGAATTCCGAACAAAACCCAAGTTAGTCAACAAGCTTAATTAATAACCTTTGTGAAGATAGCAGCGGCCTCCTCGGTTGTTGTAGCGTTCACAATGTAAAGCGCCACCTCCTGCCATCAAATACGAACAATAAAATTAGCACACATGCAGGAAGCTGGGAATATACACAACAAGACCAATTACAAACCAACCCTTGCGAACTGAATTTCATCAAACAAAAGAGTGCGGGGGCTCGCTCTCAATCGACGACTTCCTTTCAATTCGATGAACACCGACTTTGTCATTCTGAAGAGTACTACAACTTGAAGATCAGAAGCCCTAAAGAATGATGGGATCAACAACCTTGTTGATAAGAGACGGGACGTGCATTCATAAACCTGACAACGGAGCTTGCCATCCCTCCCATGGGGACTCATATATAGTGCCACAGTCGAGAGCAAATTTGGTCACGACAATGCACGTGGATGGACGAAAGTTCGGAGATGGACACGAGGTGTGTCCTTTTGTAGAAGACGTCAGCGAGGAAGTGCTAGGCAAGCCGTTGTGGCCTTTACCATGGTGCCATCTGGGTTCTCTTGATATTTTTGCATCTGGTGTAAGAAGAAGATGACTAATGGGAGATCATGCATAGCTGATTTTAATATACATAGATATATGCATACATATGATATGATATGATTAGAGTAGGGAAAGGGAATTGCGTTACGACACGAATTTGGTGCGAGCGAGTAGTCGGTGGCCACTTGGGGTTTGAAGGCTAGATTGAGTGAGTGATCTGTGAACCGGATTGATTGTATCATGTTTTGCAAAGACTACATGTTTCTTATTTTAGTGCCAAACAGACGGATGTCGGTTCAAAAGTCGGCACCCTGGCTGGATTCTTTATTGGAATAAAGCGGATTCTTTTTTTCTTGGTATATCTACCTCTTGCTTACATTAAAGTACCACGTTTTTTCGCTATCATCCAGTTTCAATCTTTCCCACGTTAGAGTTAATTTTGACCACCCCACAACAATTTTATACGCCCTTTAATATGTATTTAATTTAAAATTATAATTATAATTATTTCTAACCCTTTATACTAAAGCACCGTAGATTTTTTCGCTCTTATTATATTTCAACCTTTCTTATATCTTCTGACCTCACAATAATTGTATAGGGTTCTTAATATTTACTTAGCTCGATATTATAATTATAACTATTTATTATCTTGAAAAGATTGACTATAATTTTACCTAAGTTAAGAATTGAAAACATTAATATATTTTACTATATTTATAAGCATATTATTAAATTAAATTTTGTTACTTAACAATATATACTAAACTTAGGTTTTTATCATTTTTATATATTTATTTACTTATTATTATTTATTATTAAAAAACCTAGAGCGTGATTCTAATAGAATTAAAATTTTCTTAAAATAAATTCTATTTAGTTATTAAAATTGAAATGATTTTTTTAGTATTTATGTATAACTATAATTTTTGTTAAATATAAAAATATTTACTTTTTATTTAAGTATAATATTATAATAATTCTGAAATTTGTTTTATATATTCTTTAAATATATTATTAATAAGTATTAAATATACCCGCGACTAATCTTCTTCCACCTTAATTTCAGCAATTATTGATTGATCGACTTTGAAATAAAATAGTTGATTGATCGAACTGCTGCTCTCTTCCTTACAAAACTAGAAGATATTTATATATCTGGTACCAGGGTCAACTACTATTTAAACTTTCCCAATTCAAGTAGGAATGTAAGATTTTTATTTCATATATGAAGAATGCATCGTAAAAAATAAGTCCTCTCGTTTGGTTGATGAAAATTTTTTAATTATAATTTACTAAAAGTTGATTATATGTTACATATGAGCTATAAAATTTCTTCACAAAAAAAATTCTCCTTTTATTTATATTTTTTATAAGGAATTGAAAGAAATGAATTTTTGTAAAGATCGGGCTACTTAGTAAAAGCCTTGCATTTTATCATAAAATACACTAAAAATAAATATAATTTTTTAGTACGAGGTCAATATTTTTGTTATAAATTATTGTATACATTCATAAATTCTTATTTCTTTCGTGCCAACCCCAAAATATGTGCAAGAAACTTTCTTACAATTTGCATTTTGCACCCTGTTTTATATAAGAACTAGTAAATCCGTATCCAAAACAATGTTAAATATACACATTATAAATATTTTTATTTTATAAAAGAATATATAAATTTAAATATTGTATGGTGATTATGCTTGTAATATAAGAAATTAATATAATATATATATAACAAATTATATTTCAAAATTAAAATTTAAAGAAAAACATGGTATTTTTTTGGCTTTGGATGCCCATGACATTGGTACCAAATGGCTGTTAAAATAATGGAGAACCGATCACAGGACGGAGACACCGTGGTCCGAGCCATGGGCCATTGAGTATGAATGGAGGGGGGCAATCAGCGTTTTCACTATACATTATATATAATAAATAAACAAATAATGTGAAAACTGATGCGATACATCAATAAATCAATGCCAAATTCTTCATCTTATTGCACATAATTTCAAATATTGTATGAGGTGATCTCATCGCGTGTAAAATGCAGGCGACATTAACCCGATTAGAAAGCTTTTTCCATGCTTGGTGCATGGAGAACGCGGAAAATGCAAGCTGGTTGCTGGCGTAAGGGTGTGCGTCGTGAAGATGTTCATGGCTCGTGATCTGGAATGGCAAAAGAAGGTAAGAATTGTGAAACACGAGCGCAGATGTGCCCATAAACTAGTAGAGAGCCTTGCTTTCACACCCTTCATGCATGGGGAACTTCCTCTCATTTATTGTTCCTCGGCCAACTCCCTGGTCTACCACAACGCTCATACCATTATATTTTATATATATTATTTACATAGCTGATTGTCTGAATTTTTTATTTATTTTTTCCCTTCCTTTGACAGTTAGTTATATAACCAAATTCATTTAAATTGTGTTCAATTTCATATACAACTAAGATGAAGAAGCGACAATTACCATCATTCATATAATAAATTAGTTTAAATGAGTTAGACTGTATACTTATGTAAGTCATTTGATCATACAATTTATGATATATATATATATCATCCAATTACTTAAACCGAGAACCATAACAAAATGGTTGAATGGTACATTTGATTTGGGAGCTCATTCCCTTGGTTAGAAGGCCAATGACTCTTTTCCATAGTAAAAAGACTAAAGCTGACTTGACTTCACAAATAACAAGACTCATCATCAATCTTTTTACTCGACGCGCTTTAAAAAAGAAAATCTGGTACTCGACACATGCATTGAATCACGCCGGCTCGTGCATTAGGACCTACTCGTTCATTAACTCATTGCAAGGGCCCTCTGAAACCATTTTGTCATTGTCCTAGCGTTGTTAGTAGAGTTGTCGATCGGACGACTTGGTCGGTGGTATTAGTCGTACCAATTCCTTAATTAATTTAAATTTACGTATTAAATTCAATTATTTATTATTTAAATTTGTAATGTCTAAATTCGAACCTGACTTAAAACTGTTAAGGAAATTCGAACCTGACCATAGAATGCTCTATTATGTTATAAAAAATTAAATTAAATAACATAATATAAAATTAAATGGGAAATAAGGATATTAAATAGGCTAATAAAAAATAAAGTTGAAAATATATTAATGTTACGTATAAATACATATATTTCTATAATATAATTTAAGTTATATTAAATTTAATTTTTATAAAAAATATATATTATTCAAATTGGGTACAAAGTACCGCGTATTCAAAACAAAATTTGACTATTATAAAACGGGTATCCAATATTGTAAAATAAAACCTAATTATATGAATACCAAACCCGATCAAATTTGGTTGGTTCGGGTTTCACATGTACGGGCACCCCTAGCTATTAGCATCAATTACAAAATTATTAGGGACTTATAATTAGACTCAAGTTTACTTTGAAAAAAAAGTTTAACCTTGTCCAAAATTCAAAAGTCTAGTCCCCTTAACAAAATATTAGTTGAGTTTGAAAATCCAAAAACGAGCTTGCAAGATTTATATGTGTCTTTTTAATTATTTTTAAAAATTCTAAATTACTGTTTTTGAAAAATAAATGCTTAATTTATATATATATATATATATATATATATATATATATATAACCTAGCTCTAGGTTAGGGTTTTACCCATTTGTTGTCTTGCCCGATTTGAGCTGGTCTTGAGTCGGTTCGATTTAATTCAACTTTCAAACTATGAGTATGTAGCCCACATGACCGCATGAACATGCTATGGAATTTGAGTTTGAGCTGGTCTTAAGTCGGTTTGATTTAATTCAGCTTTCAAACTATGAGTATGTAGCCCAGATGACCGCATGAAAATGCTATGGAATTTGAGTATGGTGATATATTGTAGCTTTATTTATACTACAATAGAACATAAATTATCAGTGTATATTTAAGATATAAATATTCTTTTTAGTATTAACTCAAGGTTTTAGGGTTAGATTTAGGTAGTTGCAACATTTAGTGTTTGTTTAGGTTTCTTAGGATATTTCATTTAAATGTATAGTAGGGATTTCAGACTACTGGATTGCCTCATGTGGGCTTAATTTGATTTAAGTCTTAGATCTTCGTCTAATTGAATTCAAGGTTTTGAAGCTCATTTAACTTTTGCCTTAATTTCCATCCATGGAGTTACTATTAGGCCTTGAATCAGTTGACTTATATTAGCAATGATTTGAGCTTTTCAACTATATATATATATATATAGTATATGCTCTAGGTGGAACCCACTAGGTCACGAGTTACCAGGCATTTAGAATGTGACACGCGGAAAATCTGGTTCGACCATGTTAGCCCAAGCATTAGCCACCCATTTTTAGGAGATTTCTAGTGACATTTTTGATGATTTTCTACCCCTAGCCCGGCCACCACAAGCAAGGCTTTGGCCAAGCTCTGGCCACCAGACCGGTACCACCAGGACTCACCTCGCGACCGCGTTATCGACCAACACCTGTCACTACTATTGGCACTGTTGTAGTAGTTGCCGACAGAGCCATTTTGTCTGCTGTATTCCACCGGCATTGCCACTTTCTTGGCAATTTTCGGTGCCAATGAGCCTCCTTCGGCGAAGCCAACCACCCAAACATCTTCCCCTCGCTGAGACCTTCTATTTGAGTCCAACCTTAACCTCTAGTGTGACCACGATTGCCACCGGTGACTACCACTTTCAAAACGGTATTTTCACCACTTCCCGGCCATTTTTCTACCAATCACCTGTTAAACTTTGTCAATTGCCACTGCCATCACCTTTGGCATTACCTCCTCTGTCGATTGATGCTGGCAATGACCTCAACCCCTCGGTTGGTAATTTTCGGTGACAGGCACCGCCGACCCATTTGGTGCCCAACTGCCTAATCAATTGTGTTTGTGTCCGGTGGCCAATTTGTTTAAACCCATTTCCGTCCAGCACTGTTCACGCCTGTGTCCATGTTCACCGACCCGACCTAACTAACTAAGTCCAGCCAACCTAACTCGGTCCAATTCAGCCTAGTTAATCCGATCTGTCTTTTCACTAATTCGAGGCTCTCTATATTAGTTTAAATACATATTCATATTATTTGACTTATTTTGATGTTATGCATATTTTATTTATTTATTTTATTTATTTAGTCATTATTATTTATTTTTTGTTATTTAAATAAATATCGTATGCAATGAATGCTTGTTTGAGTATTGTTATTATTGATAATGTATTTATTATATTTTATTATTATCATGATGATGTATTTATCATATTTTTCATAACACCAATTTAGTTTAGGACACTATCAGAGTCTACGGCTTGATGAGTCTTTAGTAGTCCTTGAGTGTCATATGGAAAACACATATATTATTTTCCTTCCTCATAGAAATTAGATTTCACTTGTTAATTTGTATTAGTTATTTTTTATACCAGTGACATTCGTTGCTGTTATTTTTCTTATTACATATATAGGTCTTCTATCTTTGTGTCTTTGGTTGATATGACACAAGGATATATAGTTACGTGTGCTCAATGGGTCGTTATTTTCTTTCGTTCTTTTACTTGTATTGATGCATGTTCATATATTTATTTGATGTATTAGGATGTATCTTTTTTTAAAAGATTTTAATCGGTTCATTTATTATTTAAGTTTTAGAGATTAATTGATTTGGATATAACTCTTTTAATTGTTACAGTTTTAATCTGGTTCTTAAATGAACCACAATCAGGGTGTTACCAATGTATTAGGATGTGTCTTCTTTTTAAGATTTTAATCGGTTCATTTATTATTTAAGTTTTATAAATTAATTGATTTAGATATAAATCTATTCAATCGTAACATTTATGATCCTATTCTTAAATAAACCACAATCGAGGTATTACAATATATATATATATATATATATATATATATACATGTATAATAGACCAGCTTATTTTGAATGAGAATCATTATTTTACTAAAAAATGGATATAATTATCTTCACGAGAGTCAGTTAGCTAGGCCCCAAATCTAGCAAATATTCGTACTCTTTGATCCACTAAGTTAAAACTTTATGCCGGATTTATCAACCTAATTATCAATCAAAATTAAAACATCCAAGAAAGCTGAGATTCCCAATTAATGTAGACAAATCTCTAATCTTATCTTCTAGTTGCGAAAGGCCCCACAAAGGATTCAAAAAGTTTCTTTGCCCGAGTATCCATCAAGGCTTATCGTATGTCGTATAAAAACATTTCTTCAACAAAAAAGATTCCCATAATATGCTCAGGAACCATACGCATACGCAGACACTTTACAAGTCGAATACAAGAAACTCAACCAGTTTCTTCTCCTAAAAGTGACCAACAAAAGTCTGATTTTTTATTTTTATTTTTTATAAAAAAGTGGTTTTGTTTAATACTTATATAATAATAATACATATGATTTTATTATTTGTGTTAAAAAAACAAAATAAAATAATTATTATCATTTATTTTTTCAGGAAGTCCTCTCCATCACATTAATACATGTCAATGTCAACTCGCTAAATCTTTGTGTCCCTACCAAATTTATTAACCTTGCACTCCACACCACCTCTCTCTCATCTACCCATCCACGTCAGCCTTCCCTGGCCTCATGTCCAACCACCGCCTCCTACTCCGGCGGCGCCACCACCTCTCTCTCTCTCTCTCTCTCTTCACTCTCCCTCTAGAGAGAAAACACCAGACCTCGCTCCCTCGCTCTCTCTCTCTCTCTAGACCCGACATGCCGGCGTGGTGGGGCAAGAAGCTCGCCTTGTCTCGCAAGCCCGAAGCTCCGCCGCCCGCGGGGACGGCGGCAGCGATGGCGGTGGCGGGTCGATGAACGAGAAGGAGAAGGCGAGGAGCTTCGACGAGGTCTTCGCTCGAAGAGGGAGGGCTGCGGCGGCGCCGGCGGCTTGCGCGGGTTCGTCATCTTCTTCTTCGGGGTTCGATTCCGACGGCGCCGCCGAGAAACGCGGACACCCTCTTCCCCGGCCGTCGGCTCTGTCGGCGGTCGCTCTCGCCCACCTCGACCCGGCGTCGGCGTCGGCGTCGGCGTCGGTTTCCAGCGTCAGCTCCTCCGGATCTTCCGATGAAACGCCCGACCTCGGATTTGCTTGCCCCTACAGGTAGCTTGGCCGCAGCTGTCCCAGCTTCGATTTTGTGCGATTTCCTGCTATGATTGGTGTTGGTTTGAGTAAATTGTTGGTAATTTTCGTAAATCGTCCATGAGAGCTTTGTTTCGGAGCGTGATTAGGGGTTTACCTGGTTGAAATTTCGAAGCTTGCGGTGGATTTTGTGTTTTATGCGTATGTTCATAGATTTAGGTGGTAGTATCTGCGATTGATTGTGAGATTTTTGCGATATCATAGTTCATAGCATGTATTTCGCCAATTGTTTTCTACTCTTTGAAAATCAGTGACCTTTGACTCCATTTCTGGAACTTGCAGACTGATTGCATTAGCGGTTGACTGTTTAATGTTTGGAATTTTGTACAATTCTTTCTAGTAGAACAACACAATTATGCAATTTTAAGTAGTGCGACACAATTGTTCAAGTTGAGTCTATTGTTTCCAAATCTCACCGAGCAAGTTTGGAATCAGCACTTCAATCGTATAATTCTAGTAGTTGGCCTTTGCATAACTTGACTCGAAACCGTCGGGGCATATGTTGGTCACTTTCCGGTATCTTGATATTGATTGTCATACAGATATGGTGATCCCTTGAGTACACCAAGAGCTGGGAGTGATAAGCAAGAGCATCTGAACCAGCCGCATCAAACGATAGAGAGCCTGCAGAACCTTTCCATCACGCGGTCTCCATGCCATCCAAGACAAGCAGATCACTTCAATTCGCCAAAAGGGGAACTTGTGTCGCATGGGCATATGCGTAGAAGCAACGTAGAGGTCAATGGTATCAATGGTAGGTGCAGATCAAGAAGCCCAGGACCTACTTCAGGGTCTCATAGTCCTTTATCATCACCTATGCACCCCCGCCTATCTACTTTCCATCTTGAGACAGATAGGCAGGATGAAGTGAAAATTCTGTGTCACCCATTGCCACTTCCTCCTGGTTCCCCTCTCCTTCTTCCCCTTCTCATAGCTTCAGATATAATGGATCAAATGAGAATGGTCAGTGTCTGCGTTCTAAGTGGAGAAAAGGAAAGCTTCTAGGAAGAGGGACATTTGGCCACGTTTATGTTGGATTCAACAGGTACGGCATCTTTCTTCATACTTTTCTTGTTATATGAACCGAGATTATGTTGTTTTCCTTTATTTTATAGATTTATATGCATTGAAAATCCTTTGTATTGACTTTTGACAGTGAAAATGGTCATATGTGCGCAATCAAAGAAGTTAGGGTTATTTCTGATGATCAAAACTCCAGGGAATCCCTCAGACAACTTAATCAGGTAGTTTGGGTCTAGGAGGCTTATATTAAGTATTTAACTTGTTTTGCATGATCATTGGCACTGAAGGAGTACTATTTTTTCCTTGAAACAGGAAATTGCATTGCTTAGTCAGCTTTCTCATCCGAACATTGTGCAGTATTATGGGAGTGAATTGGTATGTCTTCACAATTTCTCCAAATATCGAACTCGAAGCAGTTCTCTTTTTGTAAGGGAAATATAACACGGTTTAAAATAATATGGGCAATTAAATAAAATATCTGTTTGCAGAGAAGAAACAAAATGCGTTTCTATTTTGATTGCACTTTGTTGTAGTTTACTTGTCACAGTTGCACATCCTACATCTGAGTGAAAACTTAAGAAGCTTCAGAATTTATATTTATGGGATTTATCATTGTGTTGTAATCAACAGGTGGAAGAATCGTTATCAGTATACCTTGAGTATGTTTCAGGGGGTTCAATTCATAAGTTACTTCAGGATTATGGGCCTTTTGGAGAACCTGTTATACGAAGTTATGCCAGGCAAATTCTTTCTGGTCTCGCCTATCTGCATGAAAGAAATACAGTACACAGGTAAGTTCATTTTTCTTTATCGAATACTCTTATTTGATTGGGCACTGTGACAAACCTGAAGATTTTTTTTTCTCAATTGGCAGGGATATTAAAGGAGCAAACATACTAGTAGATCCCAATGGTGAAATCAAGTTAGCTGACTTTGGCATGGCTAAGCATGTATATATCTTGTTTGACCTTGTAATCTTCGTGTTAGAAACATTGCTTGGGAGTACAAAACTTGAAGCTGCTAGGACCGTAGATTTCATGTTACAATGTTACATTTCAGATTAGAAGCTAGCTACTTACTAACCAAGCAACAAGAAAACAGCTATTTAACAAAATACATTTTCTTTTACATTGTCACACTGTCCCCGTACAGACATAATTAAGAGAATGTTGGTGATGTGGGGTGAAGAGATCTAGAGCAATCTTGTTCTCTACAATTGACATGGTCTATGCATATATGCCTTTCATTAGGAGCAGAACATGCTGATATTAATCATTCATAGTAACCTCATGCACTTGTACTGAACTAGCTATCTCATACGGAAGTCTAATTTGAGAGTTCATTTATGTGGTAGTCATTTGATCATTTACTCTGCTTTTTTCTCCAGATCAATTCTTGCACAAATGTGTTATCTTTCAAGGGAAGCCCTTACTGGATGGCTCCAGAGGTGGGAATTTGAGTGACTTTCCATGTCATCGACTTTTTTCCTGACATGCAAACGTTGTGTTTATCAACTCTTGCTTTTTCATGTATTCATTCAGGTTATTATGAATACTAATGGTTACAACCTATCAGTCGATATATGGAGTCTTGGGTGTACAATTCTGGAAATGGCAACATCAAAGCCTCCGTGGAGCCAATATGAGGGAGTATGTGTTCATTACCCTAGGCATGGACTTTGCAATTGTTTATGATTATACTCTATAAAAACTGCCTTTAAGCTTATATCCTTTTCCACCTCAACTGTTTGTTTTGATATCTAGTTGAGGACAACGGGTATTGTGTTACACAACCGAGATGATTATCTTATTTGTATGTGATCTGTTGTCAAAATTTATGATAGAAACATTCATATTTCCTAGATGGATTGAACTTGATTTTAACTTTCTGATATATGGCAGAAGTAAAGTGAGTTCAAATATTTCTTGGTATAAAATTATAGCTAATGATGTTTCCTATTGATTAAATTGATAATCCTAGTGATTTTAGTTAGTTATTTCTACTACATACAATAAAAACTAATTATAACTTCCAGTAACTTCCTCAAAATCACTTGGAATCAATTTCATCACTAGGAAACATCATTAACCTCCACAGAATATTGTGCATATATATATATATATATATATATATTGTTTGTTTGTACGAAAGACCTATATGAATGACCATATGTAGCTCAATGAATATTCCACTGGTTATCATTTTTTTATTTTGGATTGGGTAGGTTGCCGCTATTTTTAAAATTGGGAACAGCAAGAGCATACCTGAAATTCCTGATCACATATCGGATGATGGAAAAAATTTTGTAACATTGTGCCTTCAGCGAGATCCATCAGCACGACCTACTGCTGCACGGTTGCTAGAGCACCCGTTTGTTAGAGATCATGTTGCTAAGGTTTCAAAGATCAATGTTACAAGAGAGCTCCATCCTTTTAAAGATAAAGTTCTCTCACCGGTGGGTTTATTTAAAACTTTATATACTTATCATCACTTCCTAACCTCAATTTTTAACTTCATAATTGGTGGTTGGTTGAAATTTCTGTCAGAGAGGATATCTGCAATCAGATGATGCACATTATAGCAGGAAGGACAGGATTGGATATGCTTTTCCTTTAATGCACCAAAGGTACGTCTCATCCTTTTCTGTCTATCAGTATCACCGATGCAATGATTATTCAATGGTAAAGAACATAAAATTCTCCCTGCAGGGATGAGGTGCATCCAAGAGTGAATATGTCTTTACCGGTCTCGCCGTGTTCAAGCCCTCTCAGACAATTTGGAGCTGGCGCTAACAGAAACTATTTTCTTTCTCCTCCTCATCCAGCATATGTCTCAGCAGGTTCTGGTTTTGATACTTACCCTAATTATCCTCCGAAAAATGCAATCAGTCAAGCGAGAAAACAGAATGGAACCATTTTCGATGTTCCCTCATTCAAACCACACACCACCCCGGGTGGATCTCCTCGAGCAGTAGACCTGCAAAGTGTGTGTTTGTAATTGTGATCCTTACTAGAGCTGACTGTGAAGATTAATTTCAAAAAGGCCTGGAAGATCATTTTTGAGGAGTTAGATCCACATAGAATTAATTTAAGGTTATTTAAGTGTAGTCTGCCGCCTGGTCGTAAATGCTGTGAATATCCCAAAAATGAAGGCAGGATTTCAGTCTGATACGTGAAACCGGCTGATATCTTCAACCAATACTTTTCTCCCTCCTTTCTCTTTCTATGATCAATTGTATTCTTCTCCTTTCATCTTGCCTTCCTAAACGTTTTGTACAAAGTTTTGTGGATCCATATATGTGGCAATGTAATAAATATGCTGCCCTTAAATCCCTTAACTTTTTGGGCTCTTGTGCGAAAATTCTTTGAGAACGAGAAAACCGAAGTTTAGATAATTTACACGTTGTAGTACTTTCTGTAGCTCTGCTCGTCTACCCCGGCCTTTCCCCACACTAAATGCCAAACTTATCATGACTGCCTTACACTAACAAGTCGCTCCCTAGTGACTAGTAGAGTCACTCCCACATGTGAGTGTGTACCCAAGTCATGCTTACACGGCAAACCTATGGTCAATATTTTTTCCATCTTAAATACTACTAATATTCAATGCCATCTCTATTAACCCAACAAACCCCAATAAAAAGCACCAAGAAAAATATGTACATGTTTTTCAAACAAATATTTTAATGTCAAAGTTCGCATCAGAGTTCTGACACTGTTGTACATAATCACACAACCAGCATGTATCCTCATGTTTTCAAGAAAAAGAAAAAGAAGTTAATCTAAAATGAATATTCTTTTAAATCTGAACTCGCATTATCGATGTCCACATCATTCAGGCAATCTTCAGCCGAGAGTGGAGGAAGTTGCCTAGTTTTTCTTTTCAAGTTATGCTTATGCCACTCGCTTTTAAAATGCTCTCTGTACTCTTTCAAATCTCCCACCACTGCATTGCAAGTGCTGCACTTAGTTTGTTTCACCTGCTGATCACCCTCGTCCCCTTTTGACATGGTCAATCGTTGCATTGTCTCATCCAGTTCTACCACCCCGTTTGACTCCTTGGCAATGATAGGAAGCTCTTCCTGATCTTCGTACTGGTCCACTACTTGAGTATCTCCTTCCACATGAGCAGACACAGCAAGTATTTCTAGTTTTCCTAGTAAATTCCTTATAATTGCATCACAATCACGAAAAACACCAGGTTCCAGTTCACAGATCTGCAAAAAATGTAAATCATTTTCTCTTTATCAATTGAAAATCAAATACACTTCGATGAAGTAACAAAAAATATTAACTAGATTTGGTGTGAATTGTTGAGATGTAGCATAACCTAAAGTTTTTCCTAATTGGAATTCTTTTTGAACAGATAGTAAACTCGCACCTATTAATAATATAATACTTACCATAGATATCTGATTTCCACTTTGGTCTTTGGTTACCACTGTCGCATTCCAACCCACAATCTTCTCCATCAGAGATGGTAATTGTTTATCAGGAATAGTTAACCTAATTCTCATTGGAGCCCTCTTGATAGGAAAATGTTTCTGAAGCTCCCGAATAATTTCCAAGGCCTTCACAGAGGAACAATCAGTATAAAAGAAACTAACTATAGGCATCAACTATATTAACCAAACTGAGTTTATATATGCATTTATTTTTATTTCTTCTGTTATTAATAAAGAAATGTTACAAAAAATGATGAGGAATCCACAAACCAAGGATGTTATATGATTTGCTAATTATAAATAATAGAAAATACGTGCTCATCTGCGTGTAGAGCCAAAACTCATTGCTCAAGCGGTTTTTGTTTTCATCTGGTCTAAACTCAATTATTATACATGTTTTTTGTGTACAGTGGCACCTTTTTGCGTATACAAATTTTAATTTCCGTATTTCTGACTATTTTTTACATTATATTTCTTCATTTAATTTCTGCATTCGTTATGTAAGTTGTTCTATGGCAGAAATTAAGATTAACTAAATAATGAAAGTACATAGCTAAAGTACATTGGAAATGCAAAAAGAAGCTCAAACAGTAGGTGTGGCTCAGAAAGAATCAGGGACCCAAAGAAAAAAGAGAGAAAAACACCCTCGAACAATTAATGATTACTCAGTACAACATTATATGCAGAAGCTTACACATAAACATCAGAAAAGAGAATCAATTCACCATTGGCATCAATTTTTGGGGTATGCCTAAATGAACTATGGTTATGTTAATTGACTATACAGTCACTTTCCCATTTTTCTGAGTATTCTCTTTTCATAATTTTTCTACTTCTATAGAAGAAAAAATCACCTGCTTTTTGGAGCTTTTATTAGGATCTACAGCAAAGTGTATCTCATGCATGAGCCGCTCAATCATACTGATTGTATATGGGCGTTGAGTGTCTGGGTTGATAGTCTTCTCCATGACTATAGTAGCAACATCACGAAACTGACTATTAAATTGATTCTCTCGCTCCTTCCCTGCAACTTGTAGCTCTCCTTTCTCCAATATCTGGCACATAAAATACACACACGATATATCTCCCAGATTCACATATAGTAGATGACTAATTATAGACAATATAGACTTAAGGAACTTAAATCTAACTGGTAAAACATGGAGGTCATATTACTTTGTTATCTCTGTTCTCCAATCCTTTTCAACTTCAAACCATAGAACAGATGATGAAAAATACGAGCTAATTTGAGAACTCTTTCAAACTTTGAGACAATGTCAAAAACTAGTTCCGACTAAGCAGCAAACTACATCTAAGTAAAAACTTCTAAACTAAGCACAAAATAGATTGTGGATTTAGTAACATTCACTTCTGCTTACTAGATAAATCAGAAAAAAAAATCACTCAAGTGACAAAATTTGGCTGTCAAAAGAAAATACAGTCTGTCAAAGATCCTGTCCATAAAGTAAACACAAATTAACCATAAAAAAAATAACATCGTAAAATTTCATTCCAAAAAATGACAACCCTAAGTAGACAAGTTTTCACAGGGAAAAAAACTAGCATTAATAAAAATTTGGAAGTACAGGGATTCAAATCCATGAACACTGCTTAAATTTACTAGGCAGGTGCTCAAGTTAATCTCTAAGAAACTTCTTGAGGGTTTAGGCTAAAATATAAATTAAACCTTACGTGAGAAGCTTCTAGTGGATTTCTCTCCATAACATTATAACCCAATCACATCCTAACTAGTGGCAACAATAAACAAACCCACCTCGAAGCATATTTTTAATTGATCCTCGCTATCAAATGCCTTTTGCAGGTCCTTTGACTTGGCAAGAATTCCTTTCGAAACATTTGAATAAACCGTTTGTGACTGCAAGACTTCATCCAGATCCTTCTCCCTAAATCATTAAGACAAAGGGAAAAAATAAGAAAAGCCTCCAAACTCATTCAAGCTCTCTTGTAAACTAAAAGACAAAGTAAGCTGGGAGGTAATATCCACCGGCTTGCACTTAGACAAAAAATTCTTGCAATGCCAAGTGTTTCCTACAACAGCATAGGTGATTGTAGCTCATAGTGTTCTCTAAATAGTGATCTCTATTCCCGATGGACAACATTTGCATATATAATAAGCAAAGCAGCTTGTTCAATTGGCACTCCAATTCCACGTATTATAGCCTGATAAAGTAATATGTAAGGCAAAATCGAAGGTTGCATCTTCTAGGCATGATAAAATTGCATAACAGTTTCGCCCTAAAACTAAACTCCAATCAACAAATGTTAGCAGCAATCTCGGCCTAAAGCTAAGGTTTAATCAGCAATGGTGGCAACACTTTCGACCTAAAACTAAAATCCTACCAACAAACGTTGTCAAAACGTTTGACCCAAAACCAAAATCAAACAAGAAGTTGCAATTCAACGGTGAATTCAGTCGGGGCGATGTTACCCCCAAAGATAGGAACTTACACCCCAGAACGCCATGAAAGAACTTTGTTCTTGTAGCAGGCGATCTCAAACCTCATCCCCTTTTCTTGAGACGAACCACGGCGACGTTCGTCAGCCGCTTCTGACCCACTGGCTGCACAATCGTCATCGACATCTCCCTATTCCTGCCCCAACCACCGCCACACGGCAAGTCCGTCGGCTGCACCACGCACGCGAGGGATACTACGGACTTGGAAAGAGATCGGTAACCTTCTCCGACCTCCGTAGAAACTAGGTAACGGCGGCGGCGGCGATTGAGAGGAGGAAAGACCAAGTGTAGGAGAAGAAAGACTCATTGTGGGAGAAGAAAGACTTACTTGGGCCGATGAACGCAGGCCCATCACCGTTAGTGGGCCTCGTGAATTGTTGGGCCTCAACTCGTGCGTGCGCCAACTTAACAGATAATGAGGTTTTTTTATCATAATATGATTTTATCTTTCTTTAACTTGATTAAATCACTGTCATAACCGTATGACTGTCTATCTTTATATTTTGCAGTCACATGGTCTATATATATATTTTTAACCATGATGGTTACATAGTCTACATTGCCTCCGTAATATCAGCTAAAGTTAATAGTTGATACTAACTTTTCTTAATGAGGTATCCAAATCATCGTAATTATAGTCATTTGGTTCGATTCTCAACAAATTTTGCTACCCAATAGAATCCGAAGAGAGAAAATGCAGAGGACAATTATCAATGTGAGGGGTGATTATAGGCTGGGCATGGTTCAGTTATCCAACCCAACTAACCAAACCAAAATATATTCGGTAGTTCGGCTCGGGTCTAATTCGGTTTTTGGTTTTATTTCACTTCAACCGAAATACTCATATTTGGTTATGATTTATTAGGTTCGGAATCCGTTTTCGAACCAAATCCACCGCCTTCCCCTCCTCCGCCTTCCCGTTGGCCATCCTATAGCGACTAGGACTACTTCGGCAGGACCAGTCTGCCGGCCCGTGAATGTCATCAAGCCCCACCCCGTCAAGCCCATCACCAACCCGGATTTGTAAAGATCTCATCTTTCCATTGCCTGACATCAGGAATTGTTGGGTGAACTTTGCTTGTTTGGGTGTTTAGGGTGTTGGATCCAATTTTGATTTTGAAGGGTGGTGTTTGTGGATGTTACTTGTTTTGATTTGGTTTAGTAGTTGTTGTTATTAGAGTTCTTGCTAATTTGTGTGATTGATGGCATCATCTGATACAAAATAGAATGCTTTTGTTGGTAAATTTTTTTGAAGTGTTGTTGTGCAAATACTACAAATTCATTTGACTCATGACACTAGTTATTAGAAAAAAATATTCTTAGGTGAATTTTGCTTGTTTTTTATATCGTTTTCTTGTAGTGGAAATGATGCTAATATAAAAAAAATATTTTTATGTCATTTTCTTTTGGGTTGGTTCTATTTTGATTGTTTGGATTGCCTCTTCTTATGTTGTTGTTGTATGTTTGGGTTATAATAAGAACTTACATAATTTTAAATATAATATCTACAAGATTTATAGCGATTATAAAATTATATTTCATTTCATTGGGTCAAACCAAATTCAACAAGATTATAAAATTATAAATAAAATATTTTATTAACTAACAAAAAAAGAGAAAAATTTATACAAATTTTAAATTCAAAGACCATGGATCAAAATAGTACAAAGAATTATTTTTCCTTGTCTTGCTGTAAAATAATTCGATATCTTTTCTTTTTAAAGTTGAACATTTCAGATGAACACCATAAAGCTAATAATAACAAAATGTGGCCTGCTACCATTATGGGTTGATAATAAAAATATTAATGAGTCAGTTATAAATTTAATTATATAGTGGTAATGCCGTAAAAATAAAGAAAAATGTGGCCAGTTATTATTTTGGGTTATTCGGTTAAAACCAAACCAAACCGAACTAATTCGGTTTGATTGGTTTATAGTTCGGTTACGTTTCAACCAAACCAACCTATTGATCAGGCCTAATTATAACCTTTGTTTAGAGATGTTGTTTGTGCTTTACAACTAGCTGATGTTGTCGGCCATGCTTGTTTTGTATTATTCGGGGTTTTGACATTAAAAAATTAGGCCATACTTTAAGATCGGGAAATAAACTTGGATAATTTTCGTGTTCTCTGTTTTTTTTAAAGAAAAAGAAAAATATTTTCGTCTTAACTCTGAAATTGCTTCAAATTTAGTCAAATTACACCCCCTTATCTAAAACCATTTAATATGAAGCAATCCGACGTGATTTTAGTGGGCAGAGTTTCGAAAACAAGAGGGAGGATGTCAGAGAAATGAAGATGAGGAAACCCAAAATATAATGGGATACTGGCAAACTATGGAATAGAAGGCAACTTTAATAGTCTCCTACATAGTGTTCGCATGAATTTCAACCGAGAGAGAACCATGATGTATCAGATCTCAAGGTCGATTCATCCACACTAATAAGCAGGTCGTTGAATATAAAGATAACACATCCAATTTCATTCAGAAGTAATGCAAAGAAACGCCATACTCTAGCATAAGTTCTACAGAAGAAAAAATCATTAATTACGAAATGCATCATATATCCACTGCCATCTACGGTCTGGGCACGCATCGGTTGGCTCCTACGACGAATTGCACCAAAGATGTAACCTGGGGATACAAATTACTGTAACCTACTACAGACATCTGCTCGATGATTATGTGTTATAGCAAACCAAGTAGTAACAAATCCCAAATACAACTCCGACATTATCCATTTACATATATTGTATATCGACTATGACTCAGTAGAAATGATCAACTCTTCCACGCCTCTCAAAAATTCATCTTCCACAATTATCTAGTCGAGTTGTTCTGCACGCCCATGATAGCAATACTTACATATACAAGAAACCGACATAGGTTTAACAAACTAAGAGAAATCAAAGAACAAAACTCATCTCCATGCAGAAGCCACAATCAGTGTCTTATTCTCCCATCCGAAATGAAGTGCCCCACCTTCTTCCATGACCTTATACCTGTCACAGTAAACTTTTAACAGAGGTCTAATGCTTTGCATAACATTTGAACTCAAAGAATAAGCAGAGAATCCAGCCATGGTCATCCGTGCCCTCCATTTACCTGCCACTTCGTACCTCTCAATCCTATCAGCCCCTTCACACGCCACAATGTTCACAATGTCCCGAGCAAGACAGTGCCTCTCCACGTTCATCCTGTCTGGGCTCTCGCGCGGAAGAGTTGCATCAAGCGACTCAAAAACAGCCGAGTAATAGTTATATACTTCCACAAACCTTGGAAAAAAAGGAGCTGTGTTAGTGTTCACATCTTGCTCAACCACTGTAACAAGCTTTGGCTCTAGACTTTTCACCATACGGAGAAGTCTGTCCCGCTGATTCACAGTAGAAACACTCTCATCAGGCATGTGATGAAGCTGGAATGCAAAATTAACCACGAGTGCTTCATTAGGCTGACAACCCAAGGTGGATGGGGTGACTTCTCCAGTCTCTGCAGCTACAGCTCGGAACTCAAATGGAACACCCAATGCCTCAGCAAGTTTCTCCAACCTTTGCCCAATTATTTTTAGTCCCCCAATTGCTCGTTGAACAGTCTCAGGATCATCCACTCCAGTCATTCTCAAGAAGGGAGGCCCACCAGGCCGAGACGCAAATGCTTGTATGAGTGTTATGTATTGGCTTCCCTGGTTAATGTCGAAGTCTATAATATGAACACGCTCATCAATTTTAACTGCCTCCAGTATGGCTTCATTCGCCGCCATAAAACCAAACTTGAAGCAAGGGCAGATCTCAAATAATATTTGCATTGCCGAAAGGCGGTCAGAAGCAGGTGGCTCTTTACATCGCAGAGCTTTGTATATTCCTTGACCAGAAGCAGCCATTCGAGCAGCAAGGCCCTCCACCATGTATGCTGCAATCCTTTGTGGAGGATCTCCCTGAATTGAGACGGTTTGACGAAGTTCATTGATCAATGTTGAAGCTCCCTCCATGTTGCACTCAGATATTGCAGCAGCACAGTCAAAAAGTAACTGCTTTGGAGTACGAGGTACTACTCTGCTACTTAAGCTACTAACATTTGAATCAGAGGAAGATGACTCTTTTGGTGAGTTTGGAAGCAGCAAGTCCGTGATGTGGTCAGCCCATTCCCCATCGATAATCATTCCTTCATCTGAGTCAAACAGATCTTCTATATTATCATCTAAGAGAACCCTCTCCAGTTCTTGCAGCTTGAACCTAATATCCTCTTCTTCATAACCCAAATCCTGTTTGGGGCTTCCCATATCTAGCTCTGAAAACTGATCAAGGGGTAGATTTCTAGTTGCAGAACATGTGGTATCGCATGAACTTTGAGCAGTAATGGAAGAATTTGACAGGGATACATGTCGATAAGGCAAGGAATCTTTAGACTGATAGGCAGGTCCTGAGATGGGAATATTCATTGAAGGATGAACATACTTCAACATACCTTCCGAGGAAGAGGATGAATGCTGCTGGTCATAGAATGAAACAGGCCCATATTTGCCTGTTCTCTTATCTGATGTAAATAATTGAGAGGATGATATGTTGCTAGGGTCAGTATAAGAAGCTGAGGACGAATCAAGAGATCTAACTAAAGACATGGTTGCTCATTCAAACACAGACCTGTTTAGTAAAAAAAAGTAGCCATAGTT